>JARQZK010002889.1:2505000-2622857 GCA_030704885.1 Cynegetis impunctata
AAGGAATCTTTCGTAAGAATTTTTCATTATGAAGTTAAAGATATACCAACTCAATAGTATGTACGAGTAAATTACCTCACACCTAGCACTTTTAATATTTCAATAAAAAAAAAGTTGGAGAATAAGAGCACCGCCACTTGAATATCGTCAGTAGAAAGCATAAAAAATTAATCTTTCGACACCATCTTTTGAAGTAGCGACTTACGATATTATAGGAATTCTAATATAAACTATATTCTTGGATAATTCCATTTAATTTCCGATGTCCTTGTTATTGGGCAAAACCATCTAGGGAATAGTATATTGAGGAAACAGTTTTTGGAATGCCACTTGGGCATCGTCAGCAAAAAATATAACAAAGTAATATTTCAACACCATCTTTTGAAGTAGCATGTTAAGTTATTATAGGAATTGGAGTATCAACTAGATTCCTAAATGATTCTATTTTATTTGACGTCCTTGTTGTTAAGCAAAACCATGTAAGAAATAGCATATGGAAGAATCAGTTTTTGGACTTCCACAAGGCATCTTCAGCAAAGAAATATTTCAACACCATCTTTTGAAGTAGCACGTTAAGATATTATAGGAAATGGAGTATCACCTAGATTCCTAGATTATTCCATTTTATTTGGGGTCCTTGTTATTGAGCAAAACCATGTAAGAAATGGCATATGGAAGAATCAGTTTTTGGACTTCCACTTGGGCATCGTCAGCATAAAGTATAGCTAAGTAATCTTTCAACACCAGCTACTGAAGTAGCAGGTTAAGATTTTATACGAACTGGAGTATCAACTAGATTTCTAGTTATTTTATTTCTGACGCCCTTGTTGTCCTTGTTATTGGGCATAAGACTGCCACTTGGGCACCGCCAAGCAGGTTGAGATATTTCTGACCGTCCTCCATGTTGAGTAAAATAATGCAAGAAATAGTATATTGATGAGGCAGTTTTTATATCGCCACTTGGGTATTGTCAGCAGAAAGCAAAGCAAAGTAAATTTTCAGCAATTTCTTTTGAAGTAGCAGATTAACATATTATAGCTATTGGGGTACCAAGTAGATTTCTAGATGATTCTATTGCATCTCTGTAAGAAATAGTATATGGACGAAGAATATTTCAGACCCATTTCCTTTGAATTCACACATCACTTTGTCACTTATGGGGGGCCAATGTAGTTTTACCATAAGAACATTAAATATTTCATTCCTGTTAGAACTTAAACAGGTTTTGAATCAACGAACCAGTAACAATTTCATCTACTATTAAATCGAATGTTATTAAAAAAGAATACTATTAAAACTGACAACACCGTCCACTTGTTGGATATTTATCTGGTTTTATCTGTCTCTCTCAGTCGCTATCGGGAGAAGAGTGTGCACGCCGTTTATTTTATAGGCAACCTAACCTTTACAACTAATCCTAAAAATGGGAGAAGACCAAATAATTAATTTTCTTGGTGTTGCTGTTGATTTTGAGTGAATTCTTAAGTGAATTTAAGGTGAGTAAATTTCACATCATAACAATGTTATTCAGTTAATAATTTTTGGCTGATTGAAAATCAGAAAATTAGATGCCCGATCAAGGTCGAGCTTACTTTTCGTTCTCTAGAAACGCAATTAATCAATTATAAACAAAGTTACAAAATAATACATGGAATTAAAGGCTTCAATAATAAAGTTTAATGAGTTCTTTCAAAAACATTCTATTATTAACCCAATATCTTTATTCGGTTTTATTTCATTGAATCTATACTATACAAAGATTCGTAACTATGATTCACTGGTATTCACTTATCAAGTCAATGTCGTTCACAGGAAATGAGGAAAATAAATATATAAATTTTTGTACTAATAAGTATACCGTTGAATTAAAATGTGGTATTATATATGTATATATATATATATATATATATATATATATATATATATATATATATATATATATATATATATATATATATATATATATATATATATATTCGACGGCTTGAGTAACCATGCCTTGAACATTGATTTGTTTTTTCAATTTGTTGTTGATATTTTGGATTTTTGTAGAAAAAGGCTCGGTTACAAGAAAACGGCTGTTAGCCGACCAATAGTCGTAACGATACTCCCCTTAATATTAATACTGAGGGCTTAAACTTTCACAATAATTTTCATCATAAATAATATTTTCACAGTATCATCGAACGCAAAATTTTGTTTTTTTTGGCAGAGTCTAATATATTTAATCTAGTATTAGTAGTAATAGATATACTATTTGCAATAACAGGTTTTTTTTTAAAACTGATTTGATTAGCAAGTTACGTTTCGTCACTGACTTAGTAAGGTTCTCAAAACATTTAAAAGATAAACTCATGGCAGAGCGGTCGACTCTGAGGTTTGAACCCGGGGCTTTCCAAATGCTAGATATGGAAAGCGTATCGGTTAACTAGCTCGGTGAGATCATAATTACTATTGTATTTATATATTGTTTTCTATAATCTGAAATTTGATAGATATGCATTCTTTTCTGTTTTTTTCACTTCCATGTAATATTGCGAACTAGCATCATCAGTAATTGTCCACTAGTTAATGACTCGCAGAAAATTATGAAAATTACACAAAAATACTTCAGATAAGTAGGTACTCAATACCTTGTATGAAATAACAGATTTCCAGAAATAAAAAGACGAAAAGTGTCGTGGGACACTCGGAATCATATTTTACCAACAACAATAGCTTTTAAGGGAGAAATAAAAGGTATTATTATGGAGGGATGCTTCTTTTCGACGTCGGATTACTTATTGTGAATATGTGTCAAATTCTTTGTACTTATTTATATTTGTGTCATATTTGTTTTTGTTTTGCAATGGCAGCTGAATGAATATATTTTTATAATTATTATTATACAGTAAAAATTATTAAATTGCACAAAAACTTTGTTTTCTTCTTACATTGGCCCCATCCATTAATCACGTGAGGTGTTTATGGGGGGGAAAGGAGTCGGGAGAAATCTCACTCAATCTCACGTGGGAGAGGGGGTGATCTCGGCAAATATCACTTAATTTTTTTCCCGCGAGAAACAGTATAAAATTCGAGAAAACTGGGTTGAATTAAGTAAAAAATGTTTCTCCACTAAATATGGCTAAATCATACATAATAATATTCATCGCGGCTGAATTATGCACTTATAGGCATCTGAAAATAAGAATGCAGCGCCAATGCGGCCAGTCGTAGAACTATAAATATTGACATTGGAATATTTATGTTGTATTTGTTGTGTGTTTATTTGTGGTTTTGAAATATAATTTTACCATAAATATAAAGACTTTTCAGGCTTCTTTAGTGAACGAGTGTATTACTGTGTATGTATTCTCATTGCTATTGAGGCGGTAGGTGATTATCATCATTTGTTTTGTAGCCAAATTGAGAGAAATCTTAGATTAGATCATGAGATGAATATCTTAATTCTCTGATTGACTCGTTCAATATGTACTCTAGCAGCTGCTATTTTGGCATTCAACAATGCTTCTTCTGTAGTCAACTGTTTTTTGTCTTTCAAAAATGGTGGCCTGATCAACTTTATTTTGAACTGTTGACAAATATCATCTATCAAGAAACCTTTGTCCACCATAATAGCATCCTGTGAGCTTTCTAACTTTAAAATTAAGTCACTTTGTTGGAAAATCGTTTAATCAGATGCTCTTCCCCCATATGGTTCACTAATATAAGTAATTAAACCTGCAGGAGAAACACCTGTCATGAATTTCACTGTGTTATTTGATTTATACTGAGAGTAGAACCTGATCCTGCAGCAAAGGCATTTTGGTTTCTGTATAAAAATTTCTGTACAGTCTAAGATGATTCGAGTATTTTGAAAACTTTCAAAACATTTTGGCATGTTTTTCTGTATTTCAGAATATTCTGGAAATCTTATGACACAACTAAGAACTCTACTCATAATGGGTAGCATTTCATAAATATATTTTTGGCATAATTCTTGTGAAATGCCAAAAAAAAAGATAATGTCACATATGTAAGGTCACATTTCAATTTTCTCAAAACAATATACGCTGTTTGATTGTTAATCTATGTGACCGTTGATCACTGTAAACAGATTGTACTGCTTTTACTACTGTATCTAATAGTTTTATATTATTGAGACCAGTGAAACTGTTTAAGAGCACTATCTGTAGTTATCAGATCACAGGATCACACAAAGTAGAGACTTTAGGAGTATTACTTTTTCGCTTCTACACAAACACGATATTTATCACCAACTGGAGGAAAAGCATGGAAATTCACATTTGAACATTTCTTTTCCCAGTAAGAACACTGAGGAACTGAACAATAACGATTCGAACGAAATGATTGCAAATAATAAATATTTGTAAAAAATCACACAAAAAACAAACACAAAACAAAGGAGAACGTAAGAACTATGTCAAGATTTTTAGTTATTCTGATTGCCACCAGGCGGCGTAGCGCTTATTTTGATTCGCCTATAGAAGAATTTATTAGATACAAATAAATTACATTTGTTTGGAAACAATTTATTCATTTATTAAATATGAACAACTATTCTTCTAACATTATTCGTTAACTATTAATGAATATTTATTAACAGTAAATATTTATTTTTGGAAAGAATATTTCTTTTTCATATACCGTACGATGGAAAGATTATTCATAAAAAATAATTCTATAACCTTTTATAATAAATATACGATGCACTAATAGTTTTCACTGAAAAAAAAATTCTGTATGGCTTATTACAATTGTTTTATTATTAATTTTCTTTTCTCCGCATTTCAATACAATATTACTAATTTATTTGTACTAATAGAATTTTTCGTTGAAGTTATGGCAGAATATAAAGTGTTAAAGTAATATTCACACTTGAGATCATACATGTGTCTCCGTTGATTGAATTAGAGTGAATAAGTATTTTCTCACAAATTTTAGTAGTTCCTATTTAGGTATTTTATTGTTAAATCTCATTGTGATTCTATGCTACGTCATTAAATAGAAAAAATTATAAGAAAATGGTTTCTTTAAATAAATTTTTCGAAATCCCATACTGTTATTTTGATTTAACGGTATTCAGATGACAATTGAAAAGTCAGTGTTAACGGCCGCCGGCCGTTATAGTTTTATAACGGCCGGCGGCCGTTAAGAAATCACTTGTTCAAATATTTATTTCGAAACATCATTCTGCTTACAATAACAACATTGAAATCTTGATCCACATCGAGTTGGGAGAATAAACCTCTGATTTTCATTTCGCATAGGCTAATAATACATCTTCATTAACCACCTTTACATTCTTGCTTTTACGCCACATTTCAAAATTTTCATATTCTTTTTGATATCGCTCTTGAGTTATTTTCTGCAGTTAATCAACACTCGCTGCACTGCACATGATTCTCCCAATATTTCTAAAGGAATTTGATTTTGTTCCTCAATTTCATCAATTTCATCCATGGTCGTCGTTAAAGCGAACTTGAGAACACAAAAAACTGACGTTGTTTATAAAACTGTCAAACTGTTCCATGACAACAGAGTGCTCGACGTTGGGATTTTTCTTTAGAATTGCGAGGTACTCGGTTTTTTCTTCGGAATCAAAATATGATCTTTCAACGGGATTACGAAAAATTTTTAACGATACACGGCCGATACGCAAATAACGGATTCGGTTAGTTATAATCCTCGGCTGCGCCATAATATCCAACCTCATCCATTATTTGCTACATATCGGCCTTGTTACGTTAATAACTATTTCGTAATCCCATACTGTTATTTTGATTTAACGGTATTCAGATGACAATTGAAAAGTCAGTGTTAACGGCCGCTGGCCGTTATAATTTTATAACGGCCGGCGGCCGTTAAGAAATCACTTGTTCAAATATTTATTTCAAAACATCATTCTGCTCACAATAACAACATTGAAATCTTGGTCCACATCGAGTTGGGAGAATAAACCTCTGATTATAATGGAATGGAGCACAGATTAACTCATTTATATAATAAATACGCATTTAAAAAAATCTCACTTGAGATTCGGGGGGTGGGGGAGCGAAATCTCAGACTCCCCTTGTGGATATTTGCATCGTATCGGAATTTTTCTGTTCTCCTTTCAGAAATGGAAGGTGTTGCATACTTCTAACAGTGGCGTTGTAGTTCGTAAAGGCGACAATAAGTTTGTATTTTCTATTGGACTATTAAATCCCATAAAATGTTTCCTTGTATTCGTTTTTATACGTCATCATCAGACTCCTTTCTAAGCTAAGAACCCATTCCGAAATCGGACTGCATATATCTTATATGTGGTTTTTGTTCGTGAAACGAATCGGCTTCCAATATTTGAAGTAAAAGATCTTCATTAATGCGTGGCCATTAATTACCAAAATTGCCAGATATCCAGAAAAAGTATCTAGGATGAACTCAATCCACGTATCAAATTTCAAGCCTCTAATTCAATCAGCTGAAACTGTGGAGATGAGCAAATTTTCCAAAACCATGAAGAAACAAAAAACTTCTATCTAAAAGTAATCTCAGATACCATATTTCAGCTCATTTGGTTTGATGGGAGCTAATGGAGAACCATTATTTGCCGAGAAAAAAAAATTCTCCCGCACCTGGCAGTTGACTTTCGATAGTCTAGGTATCTTCAGTTAAAATACGACTAAAAATGTCTTTACATAGTCCTTACGTCCACTTGATTGTACATAACTAAGTTCAAAAGACTTACCCATGAACACTTACAACGAAAGATTTCTCAGTTTGTTTGAGCGCGCCGTACTAGATGGCCTTGCAAATAGTTTTAATAGAAGAGACAACAGGTCTCGAGGAAATAATTTTAATGATAACGAAACAGCTTGTCCAATAAAATTTACGTCAAAACTCGGGAGGATATAAATATAAAAAGGTTGCCATATTCAACCAATTTTCACGAAAACTAACGTAGAAGTTCGAAGCGATTTCTTATAATTCAACGAAAATTACTTTTGGTATTGTAAAAATGGGGGAGAAAAATTTTAGTTTTTCTAGGAAAGTATTTTTCTATTTTACAAAACATTAATATGAAACGCCTTTCAGTAAAACAGTTTTCATCTAGAAAATACTACTACCTGACACATCAAGAACAAACACTACTTTTATTTTAGTCCTACACCCACATACCTACAATGGAACTTCCACTTATCATTTGATGCAAAACCACTTTTCACTTCCTTTTTCTTTTTCGTTTTCCCTTCTTTCTTTAGCGGTACTGCTCCAGGTACTACAATTTCTACGTTTACTCATTTGGAAGAAATATAATAAACCTATTGTATACGTATAACTTAAATTTTAATAACATAATATAAATATAAAATATGAAAGATATATGCAATTAATCATACATACATACATTAAATAACAGACAGCTACTCGTTAATCCAATTGATAATCATCATCATCAATCAGCCCTCTGCATCCACTGCTGGATATAGGCCTCCCCCATCTCTGCCCACTGTCCTCTATTCTGAGCGCTCTGCATCCAGTTTGTGATTATTCTTTTGATATCGTCCGTCCATCGCGTGGGAGGTCTTCCCCTGTTTCTCTTGGTCTCCACTCGAGCAGCCTCTTTGTCCATCGTTCATCTGTCATGCGGACCACATGTCCAGCCCAGTTCCACCTGAGCTTTGCCACCTGGTAGATAACATCCGTGACTCCTGTTCTCGCCCGTAGATCCTCATTTCTAACGTGGTCACGAAGTGACACCCCGAGCATCGATCTTTCCATCTTGCGTTGTGTTATTCTAAGCTTCTTAGCAGATGTGACTGTCAGAGTTAAAGTTTCGGCGCCGTAGGTCATAACCGGTAGAATGCACTGATTAAAAACCTTTCGCTTCAAACAAATTGGGAGACTACTCTTAAACACGCCCCCGAGTTTGCCATATGCAGCCCAAGAGAGCGTAATTCTTCTTTTTAATTCGCATGTTTGATTGTCCCTCGAGATTCTTATTTCATGACCAAGATATGTGTATCTATCCACCAGCTCCACCTCACAGTCACCAATGGTAATATTTCTACTAGGGACCAAATTCGTCATAAATTTTGTTTTTGATACATTAATCTTTAGCCCGACCTGAGCACATACTTCCTGTAGATCTTCCAGCATTTTCTTGATATCCTGTAGGTTGTCAGATAACAAAGCTATATCATCCGCGAAGCGCAGATCCGTTAGGTTTAAGCCATCTATATTCAAACCCTTTCCGCATTCCGAAGGCGTATTGCAGTACGGCGATAAACAGTTTGGGTGACATTGTATCACCTTGTCGTACTCCTCTACCGATTCTTATGGGGTTGGTGTTTTCGTGCAGTTTTACCATCATGGTAGCGTTTTTATATATGTTATATATTAGTTTAGTGTAACGATAGTCGACACGACATTTTTGTAAGGAGTCTAAAACTGCACTCAACTGAACAGTGTCAAACGCCTTGTGGAAGTCCACAAAGGCAATGACAAGCGGTCTATTGTATTCGATTGATTTTTCAATCATGGTTTTGATGCCTTGAAGATGGTCATTGGTTCCAAATCCGCTGCGGAACCCGGCCTGCTCTATTGGTTGGTAAAAATCCAGTTTGTTTTCCAGTCGTGTAGTAATAATTCTCGTGAAGAGTTTGTAGAGGTGACTGAGTAAGCTTATTCGTTTTGGCTCTCTAGCAGGGCAGTAGTGATGGTCTCGTTTAAGACATTGATGTTCTCTTATTCTTCAGTGTCATTTAGCTTACTTGTGATGCATTGCTGGAAGCCAACCATGTCCGATGGGCTAATCCATGGTCTGTTTCTGGCGGTCTTCTTGATCAGCTTATGCCGTTCTTTACCTACGTCAATCATTAATTTGGCTCGTACAATCCTGTGGTCACTTCCGGTGGTTACCTTATTCAATACCGACACGTCTTTAACTACCTATGTATCTTTTGTCGGTGATTATGAAATCTATTTAATTTTTTGTTCGTCCATCCGGGCTTCTCCATGTCCATCTCCTATTTGGTCTCTTAGGAAATAAGCTATTCATCTGGAATAAGTTCTTTTGCAGCAGGAAACCAAGCAATGTTCCACCCCTATCATTTCTTCCTTCCAGTCCATGGCTTCCCATTGAAAACTCAGCAGCGTCCGATCTTGTTCCCACCTTGGCATTGAAATCACCACATAGAATAGTATAGTGTGCTTGTTGATCGCTGAGGGCATCTCTGATGTCGTCGTAAAACAAATCTTCTTCCTCGTCAGTATGATTAGAGTAGGTACTATTGATAATAGTACTAATAAAATAAAACTTCACATGTGTTTTTCAGATTCATCTTCTTCGTTATTCATTGGCATTTAAATCAATTTTGTTTATTGTACACAAATATAAGTATCACTAGATATAAATACCTATTTATGCATAAACTGTTGCCGGTATACCCTAATATATGCGGCGGTATACTAATAATCTAGAAGTGAAAGGTGCGCATAGTACGTTGCGCAAAAGAACGTAACATTTCACTTTGAGTTAACGCTCGATTTCACTCATAAAATTTTCATACCGCGGGCTAAATATGAAAATTGTTTCTTAGGGAGTATACTCCAATGAACTCCAAAAATAAGGTATTATGGTAAAATTGTAATTGTTAATATTTTATCAAACTTATGAAATAAACATTTTATCATTAATTATCATAAAAATATTAACTAATTATGAACTTAATCAGTACAAACAATCTTAGTTATGATTGGTTTATGTTAACTGAAGTAGGATACATATGTTTGCGATTAAATTTTTTGTAAATGTCTCTAACATCTTTATCAGCATTGGTATTGTATGCTGTTGTAGATTTTGCTGGATTATTTGGTCAAATTCATCCAAAAGAAATTGTAACAATAGCTCTCAGTTTTTCTGAGATAAATTGTTGAAATCAAAGAATTAAAATTAAAAATATTCAATAGTTGTTTCCTTTAATTATTTTTTCCGGTCCTTGGTTATCATTATAGGAATAGACCAAGATGACCAATTTTTTTAAATTGATGTACTTGTCTGACGGTAATCATTGTTTACACATATATAAATAGATTTAATTCCAGAAGAAAAACATTATTTATAAAAACGTTAGATGCTATTCAAAGATACGGAAGTGGAATATTTACGATATTATACTATTAAGAAATTCCATTAAAACTTTTCAGTCAGTGGGTTACTAATGTAGGATTTCCCAAAGAACATATCAATGGGATTCGACAAAATATACCTTATTCTCAGTTTAACGTACTCATCTAAAAATACTGTCACCTGAAAGGTGGGGAACTCCAGTGTTTACTATATTTGTTCATTCCAAAATCGAATTAATTTTATGAATGGAATTCAGGTGGATTTCCCAAAAAATTAGCATTGAGTTTCAGTTTCATTATAATATATTTATCAATGAATAAATGATTTTTGAAATACTAAGAATTGGATAAATTGATTTTCCAATCAACGATATCCCTCGATTTCTTTAGTGAGTGGTTTCTTCTTAATGTAGTACGCTGAATACACTTGTGTGTAACAAATTATTAATATAAGAAGTTTGTATAAAGTGTATAAATCAATTTTTTTTTTTT
The DNA here is from genome assembly GCA_030704885.1 of Cynegetis impunctata. Classification (NCBI taxonomy): domain Eukaryota; kingdom Metazoa; phylum Arthropoda; class Insecta; order Coleoptera; family Coccinellidae; genus Cynegetis; species Cynegetis impunctata. The sequence goes on from JARQZK010002889.1 coordinate 2,515,606, forward strand.
TTTTAAGAATAGCATAGCGCTTTCGACTATCGTCATCATCAGTGCAACCTGAAAGTAAACACTCTAATTGAACCAAAGATTATGAAATTAAATTGATGTTACTAAAATTAGTTGAGAGATTTGGAAAAGAAGTTCATAAATTTAGAGTACTCACTTAGTCAGGTAACAGGAAGACATCAATCAGAAGAAACAGACACAAGAAATAATAACATCGGTTACAAACATTCAGGATTAATCCATTAAAATTAAATTCACAGTAAATAATACAATAATATAATAAATTAATAAATTGGCCATGTGGACATGTCTTAGCAATCAATTGCATGTCTGTCGAAGTCAACGAAACAACACACCAACCTAAGGTAGCAAAATAAACTAAATACTGAAATTTAAGGCGACAACCTGACAAAACAAATTCAACAAATTTAAGGTTAATGAAGGAAAATCGTGAAAACAATCTAAAGTATACTTTTATGGAGAGGAAGGAAATCTCTGTCTAGTTTTACCTGAGAATTCAAACAAAGATCATTATTAAGACGTTCTTTGGAAATCTCCAGTTCTTCGAACGAATCTAGTCTAAGAAAATTTCTGTCACTAATTTGGTGCAGAATTCTAGAGTTACTATATGGGCTGAAATTATGATTGTTAAACTTTAAATGATTACCAAAAGATGAAGTGTCAGGTTTTTTCAAGTGTTCATTAATACGAGTTATAAGAGACCTACAAGTTCGACCTATATAGGAAGCAGAGCAATCAGAACAGTTAAGCTTATAAACACCACTTCTTTTAAGTTTACTAATTCTATCTTTTGAATTTACTAATGAGTCACCCAACCTGTTGCAAGACTTAAAGGAATTTTTTTTATCAGGAATGATTTTTTGTATGAATTTAGAAATGTCATGACACAAGTTAAGGTCAAGAAAAGGCATGGAAAAATATTTGTAGGTAGGGGAAACATCAGAAGTAGCGTCAAATGCAAGTTTTCTGTCCCTTTTGTATTTGAATTTATGAATTAATTTGTCGATTATTGAAGATTGATAGCCATTGTTAACAGCAATTTGCTTTATAATGTTCACTTCATCACTATATTTAGCTTGGGTTAAAGGAGTATGTAAAAGTCTATTGACATAACAGTTAAAGGCTGCCATTTTATGTTGCATAGGGTGATTGGAATTTGAAGGGATCACATGGTCTGTCTGAGTAGGCTTCCTATAAATCGAGAACTCCAATTTCTTGTTAATTTTTGTAATAGTTAAGTCTAAAAAATTCATGCTATTCTAAAATAAAAAATTGATTTATACACTTTATACAAAGTTCTTATATTAATAATAGTGGTTTCTTCATTCAATAGATATATATTATCATAATATAAATCATATGAAAGTGCTCTATATATGTAGAAAAGCTGTTTATGAGGTCTGGACTAGTTAAATAATAATTTTCAAAAATGCCAATTGATTAACACTTGATGGAACATTATTCAAAGATATAAAACAAAAAAACTAAAATACTTGCTTAAATTGCTATATTTACTTGACATATATGTTTCGGTTAACCCGGGTACGTTTCTTCCACATGTTCTGTTCATGAATAAATCCACCTTTGGTGAAGATTTATTGAGTCAATTTTGAATATGGTGTAACATTGAGATTTGTTTAAAATTTCGTGCAATTGAATATTATTTAGACTTATGACATTGGTCATTAATTCTAATGTTGATAGGTAGCTAGTACTAGAATTAGACAATCATTATAAACTAATTTGAATTCTCATTCCTTACAGACTACTTGTCCGACGCATTTAGAAATTGATGGTCAATTCGTAGCAGAATTATTTCAAGAATCAAGTGAATGAGGTAAGTACAGCAGATATACAATTACATAAGTTCTTTCATGTTTTTCGTCACATGATTTGAAGTTTATTGATAAATAGATATATATATATATATATATATATATATATATTTCTTTGTATATAGATATAGATTATGAATCACGGTCGATGGTACTGTAGATATTTACTATAAAAAAACCAATATCGATCTGAATATTTGTTTCCTTCGATTAAAGGCTCCGCTTTATTGTTGCAAAATATTTGCAGCTTACTGTATATTCCGGCTAAAATTGTCCATAAATAATAAACAATTTCATCAATCTTCCATTTAGGAGCAATTTTTCTCAATTAGGAAACCCGCCTAAATTTATTACTACGGCCTTATTGATTGATCCATTTGAAAAACTCACCCTACATAATTTTTGTATATACCTGTAAAATAACGATATTTTTAAAGGCCTTGTACAACACAGAACAAACTCTTCTGAGTATGTTTTGAATAAAAATAAGGAATTTAATTAATTTCCCCAAAATCATTGAAAATAGATATAGAGAAACATTTAGAAAAATATACAGAAAATTTTGATAAAGCCATGAATGTCGTGGCGAAACGTCAACTTTTTAATAAAATCGAGTTTTTTAAGATTCAACAAGCCTGTTATTGCTAATAATTATCAGAAGATTATATATATATATATATATATATATATATATATATATATATATATATATATATATATATATATATATATACATATACATATACATATAACAGGTATTTTCGAATTAAACATTTGGTAAAATTACACGACTAAAAAAAATTCATTTTATAGTTGTTTCTAGTTGCTAGCCTCTTAACAAAAAATTTTTCAAGACCTATATTATTACCAACTTCGTTCAGAAACACTGTTACTCCATATCCACAAACACGTTAGCATAAATATAATTTAAAGAATAAACTTATAGGGAATGAAATGATTCTTAGGTTATCGAATTGCGACATATAGGTATTTGGATTATTTTATTTATTATACGTACAAATAATAATGAATAAGTTATTATATTTATTGAAAATTGGTTTCTTTATTGTTGATGATCTCCTGCAAATCGTATTCCGCTTTTTATTTCTTATTAAGTAATTCTTGGCAATAACAAAATAAAAGCTTCTTTACTGTGATGATTGTTTCTTATTTTAATCGCATGCAAATGCAAATAAATTTTGTTGTTTGACTTCAAATTGATCGTAGTGTTTATAATCTGTTTGGTCGAGTATATAAAACGGAATAAAATTGAGAACAGGAAAGGATCTAAACAATGTGAATCAATTAAATTTCAAAGTTATTGTCTACATAATACCTCAGTAACCACTTCAATTATAATATTATATAATTCTCATACCTATATATTCCTACTACGATAATACATACAAGTACGTGAAAAAATTTAATGAATTCGTCTAATAGTAATCGTCGAAAAATAAGGCCAGTGTTTCACGAAAAACTTCCCCTTCAAGTTTAACAGCTCATCCCATGTTTTAATATTTCGTTTCAGATTTTAATATCTTATCTCAGGTTTCAATATCTCATCTCAGGTTTTAATATTTCGTTTCATGTTTCAATATCTTATCTCAGGTTTTAATATCTTATCCAAGGTTTTAATCTCTCATCTCAGGTTTTAATATTTCGTTTCAGGTTTTAATATCTCATCTCAGATTTTAGTATCTCACCTCAAATTTTAATATTTCACTTCAGGTTTCAATATCTGAACTCAGGTTTCAATATCTCATCGTAGGCTTTAATATCTTATCCCAGGTTTTAATATTTAATTTCAGGGTTTGATATCTCTTCTGAGATTTTAATATCTCATCTCAGGTTTTAATATTTCTCTTCATGTTTTAATATCTCATCATAAGCTTTAATATTTCATCACAGGTTTCAATATATCATATTTGACATAATGATTGTTTGACTATCCATATTACTGAATTGTTTATAAGACTTAAAAATATAGGTACTCCAAAATATTGAAATGGTTATTTTTTTCAATCAGCAAGAAGATCCATATTTAATTTGTAATCGAGTACCTATTCAATGAGTACATTCATTGATCGTGATGTAAATCAATATATCAAATTACATCAATAGAACTGATTCTAGGTATTTTTTTATTATTCAAAGTAATATACAAAACTTGATTGAAGATAGAAGTTATATTATTTAATATATTCCAATAAAAATTGCTATAACTAAGAACTATGAACTAATATATAATATATCTAATATTTTTACAGATTTTGATGAAAACGTTAGATATAGATATTCGGAGCAGTAAAAATGTTTAATGGTGGTGGCGCTGATATTTCACCATCTATTCCAAAGACTGTGGAATCCAACTCCAAATTACGACAGGCTTATGTCAGGATATTAGAGGAACCAGCTCAAAAAGCTCTACGTTTCCGATACGAATGTGAAGGGCGATCTGCAGGTTCAATCCCAGGAGCTTCCAGCACACCAGAAAATAAAACTTTTCCAACAATTCAAGTTGTGGGATATCAAGGAAGAGCAGTGGTAGTTGTCTCGTGTGTCACCAAAGATGATCCTTACAGGTGAGTTCAATTTAGACTTGCAAAAAACTGAATATAATTTATTACGTTACATTCACCAGCCGTTCAAAATGACTCCCTTCAAAACAAATGAACTGAAATTTAGTATCTTATGTTATTTTCGAAGCGGAGCTAAACTTTTAAATTTAGGTGAATTCGGTCAAAGTGTTTATCATCTGAGACCCCTGAGCCCCCAGATATTACTTCTTTTTTCAGCAATAATATATGTGGGATAAAGTAGTGTTCGTATGTAATTTCAGTGTAATATGCATACCTGTTAGCTTGGGCTGACGGCCAATTTCCAGGTACCTGGTGCTAAAGGTGGGAAAAACTCCACTTACTTTTCTCAAGACTGATTTTTATATTTGCTTCAAAGAATACTGTGAAAATTAATAATTATTACTGCCAGATACTTCCCGTCGGCGGAAGCCATTGCCAGACGTTTTGAAGGCCCCATTAAAATAATGGGATTCAACTTATATTCTCAATCTTGATTTTTATATATGATACTCAGGGTTCTATTTCGATACCTTCGGTAAGCAGCCAGACCGATCGTTAGGGCCAAACATTCCCCCAGACACATATTAAATGTCTCTATGAGCATGAGCGCAAGGACATGATTCGCTGTTTAAGCGTGAGAGAGTCTACTTAAAATAGATATAGTATTTTATCGAGTCTGTTCAAAGCAGAGTGTAACGTGTTTTTATATAATATATTTTAAACAAAAATGTATTCAAGAGTACAGATTGGGACATCAAATCGCGAAGATCTTGTGCTACGCAGATGATGCAGTGCTGTTTACGGACAGTGAAAGTTCTACAGTGGTTGCTTCAGGCTTTTAACAAAGAGGCCAGGAAGCTTAGCATGGAAATATCAACTTCTAAAACAAAAAGTATGGTGATTTCCAGAGAACCGCGCCGATGCAAGTTAGAGCTTAACAACAAAATAATCGAACAAGTCTCCGAATTCAACTATCTGAGCACGATGATCTCACCATATGGCAACTTGAAAGAAAGTGTGAGACACCAGATGAATAAAGCGGCCAGAATAGCAGGTGCACTAAGAAGGACAATTTGAAATAATAACCATATGACAACCACGAGCAAGGTGAGAATTTACAAGGCATGTGTTAGACCTGTAATAACATACACGGCGGAAACAGGAGCTGACACGGCCGAAACAAAAAGAATGGCAAGCACGAACGAGATGAGAGTATTCAGGACAATTACTGGAAATACGCTAAGAGATCCGATGAGGAGCAGTGAGATCAGAGAAGAATGCCAAACTGAGGATGTAGTAAGGTGGATGCGAGCGAGAAGAAGATTCTGGAACGAGCATGTATCACGAATGGGAGATAACAGGCTGGCGAAGGTGGTAAGAAATGGAAAACCTGCATCACAGCGACATCCAGAAAGACCGCCTAAAAGATGAAAAGACAGTTGGAACTCAATATCGCAGGAACGAGATGTGCGGGGTTGAGATTGGGTGAAACAAGCTATTAGCTTTCGCAAAGAAGAAGAAGAAGAAAAAAGTACGTATATTCAAACAAAGAGCAGGCTAAAGTGGACAGTAAGTACAGAAGGAAGTTCCATGCGCATAGATAATCACTAAATCGGCGAATTATGTCCTTGCACTCATACTCATAATCATAAGGACACTTAATGTGTGTATGGAGGAATATTGGGCCATATATGAAAATCAGCCCTCAGAATTTGAGAAAAGTAGGTAGAGTTATTGCCCACCTTCGGCACCTGGTACCTGGAAATTGGCCGTCGGCCCAAGCTAACAGGTATATGCATACACTGAAAGTACAAACGAACACTACTTTATCCCACACATATTACTGCTGAGAAAATAAGGAATGTCTGGAGGCTCTGGGGTCTTGCTCTATTAAGAAAAGTGTGACGTATTGATGTGACAATGAAAATTTCTCTATACTCCCTCTGTGGAAGAGTGGAAGAGAAGTTAGAAAGTTGACAATGTATGCGATTGCACTGTTGAATAAGTGTCTTCCGTCAATTTTTTTCTGAAGCCGCAGCAATTTTTTATGTACACATTGCATACGTTTTTTCGAAGATTCAAGCTTTGCGCAGTTCTAAAGTACATGTTGGGGAAGGATGTTTCAAATCTTGTTTCATCCTAAAAAAATTAACTTCACGTATTTGAATGATAGTTCTCTTTCAGAATAATTTTACATTATTTCAGACCACACCCACATAATTTGGTTGGACGAGATGGTTGCAAACGTGGAGTGTGCACTTTGGAAATACCAACAGAAACGATGGCCATCCAATTTTGTAATTTAGGTATACAATGCGTAAAAAAGAAGGACATAGAGACAGCACTGCGTGCAAGAGAAGAGATACGAGTAGATCCTTTTAGAAGTAGGTGAAATCTTATTCTAATATATTTCAAATTTAGCTATCGATTTTTTGATTACATTATGGTTATCTGACTTGTTGCAACACTAATGGTATTGAGAAAATCAAATAACCAATGGTTAACTGAGGATTATACAATATCAGATGAATTCATTTAGGTTTTTTAGCAAACCTTGATTACATGATAGAAATTCTTCTTTATCTAATGAAATATTTATTATTAATCAAATGGAGTGAACCACTTGGCTTAATTCCAATAAAATGAGTTCAATTCACTTAACATATGTTTCGGGCTAATAATAACCCACTATTAAGAGCTGATGAGAAACTATGTAAAGTTGAAAATGTAACAATCTATCTAATTATAATACTGCTTTGATAAGTGGGAAAATACTAAGGTCTATTTGGTCAATTGAACTTGACGATTTAATCTCCAAAGTCTCTGAAAGCTCCATTCTCTTTCCTTTGTTCAATGAATATAGTATTTTTGGGTTATCTAACTCTACAGAATGGTTTTTTTGTATACAATGCTCCAAAATTTACATTCCTATTTTGGATGATTGATTCTTTATGTTCTTCCGAGCTTGTGCTGATGTTTCTGCCTGTTTGGCAAATATAAAAGGCATCACAATCAATACATTTCATTTAATATACACCAGAGTTCGGTAAAACTGTTTGTCTGTCCTTATTATTGAATGATAAGAAAACGAAATTACTTTTTTTTCTACTTATAATTCTCATATTGTATTTATACCCAAACACCGAAAGGTATTATTGGGATTTAGATTATATATATATATATATATATATATATATATATATATATATATATATATATATATATATATATATATATATATTGTATTTATTCAGCTTATTGATATTTTATACTAACTAACGCGTTTCATTTTGAATTGTTCAATTACTAACTATATTTTTAACAAGACAGTAAAACCGTTTCATATAAATTTATATCTTTATTATTCCAGCTGGATTCAACCATAGAAATCAACCAACCTCAATTGATTTGAATTCAGTAAGACTTTGCTTTCAAGTTTTCCTTGAAGGTGATAAAAGAGGAAAGTTTACTGTTCCTTTACTACCCAAAGTTAGTCAGCCAATTTTCGACAAGAAGGCAATGTCTGACCTTGTTATTGTCAAACTTTCAGATTGTGTCTGTCCAGTTGATGGTGACAAAAAGGAATTAATTCTTTTATGCGAAAAGGTTAGTTTATTTTGTAGTGTAAGAAACATATTGAACTATCTGTAAATTTGATAAAAAAAAATTTTCAAATTCCAAATCTGTAAAATAATTCAAATTCACATAAGTAGTGACTAAATAAAAATTCCTATTATCAATTTTGATAGGACTTCACGAAAATCTGTGATATGACTCTAATCTTCTTAATTGAACCATCAATGTTTCTGTACGAATCTCGAGAGTATAAGAGAAATTTGTTTGGATTGTGTGAGTTGTAAAAAAATTGTCAGTCAACTTCTCAAGGGAGCTGGTTATATGTATTCCTCGACGAGAATTCTATATTCACAATCCAAATTCAGTGTTCGACCTGACATCCAGAAAATATATTGGATTCACAATGCATTATGTATTCTGTTCACAGGTCGCCAAAGAAGATATTCAAATACGGTTCTTTGAGGAAAAAGATGGTAACGTCGTTTGGGAAGGATTTGCTGATTTTCAGCCGTCGCAAGTACACAAACAAGTGGCAATATCTTTCAAACCACCGCGTTATCACAATCTAGATATAACAGAATCAGTTAAAGTTTTCGTACAGTTGAAACGGCCGACAGATGGCGTTACGAGCGAGCCACTACCTTTCGAGTTTCTTCCCATCAGCAAAGGAAGAAAACGGCCTAAATATGACAGCGTCCTTAGTATCAGTCAAGAAATGGGGACGACGGGAAGTGAGTAGATTATTCCTGAGTTGCCATATCAATGTTTTCACATTTTCATAGCAATGTGACAATGAATATGTGAAGTATTCTATGCTATTTTTGCAGTGCATACGTATATATATATATATATATATATATATATATATATATATATATATATATATATATATATATATATATATATATATATATATATATATATATATATATATATATATATATACATATAGTCTAGTCAACAAGTTCAAAAACGTGTTAATTCTTGGTAAAGCTCCTAAAAATATGAGCGATAGCTCATTCGATTCGGAATGACGTCTAGAAAAATGTATCTCGAGAATTTATTAGCACATAAACAATTGCAATTGTTATTAAAAAATTAAGATGAACAAAATATGGCATTTTGTTTTTCGTTAATAACTCATAAACTATCGATATTTAAGAAATTTTGAAAAAAGATCCTCAAAGATGAGGAAATTGTCAATAAAAAAGTCCGGACTCCCGGAACTGTACCTATATTATTTATAATTTTAATTTAATGCCGAAAATAGGGCTCCGCGCGACCGTTGAGCTAATGACGCTTTGCCGCTAAAGCGAGTGCACCACATAAAATAATTTTGTTATAGTAACAAATATCAATTCAAAAATTTGAATAAATTATGGTATCATCCAGATACTTGAACGAAGAAATACAAGTTGGAAAAAAATTTTTAAGTGAAATGTTCTAAAAGTTATACTATTGTTTATTAACAATTTTTTTTCCAATCTCCCTTTTCATGAATAACGACATAAAAGTTTGAATGATTGACCTAAAAATGTTTGGCTCCGTGGAGCCTTTGCTATGTATATACTTAACAAGATCATGCGATAAAATTTTCTTAAAGTTTATTATTTTGTTTATAATGATTATTTTAAGTTAACAAAAAATGAAAATTTCTGGAAATGTTGTTAAAAAAATTTTATTCAACAATTAATATATTATTGCCGTTTCTGTATCCAATAATAGGATCGAATGACTTTCGAAAAAATTTTTTTAAATAATTTTTTAAGATATTGTTCATAAACAAATAGACAATTTTAATATTTTTTGAAAATTTTTTTTTACCATTTTATTGAGTTGGCTGAATAATGATTAAAAAAAATAAAAATTTCCATGAAATTTTTTTTATTGTTTATAACTAATTTTTTTATATTTCGATTGTTTAAATAATTATCGAAGAACTGTTTTCTCTTTAAAAATCTTTGTTGGTATTTAGTCATAGGTTGACAAAGAAAATAAATTTTTTTATTCATAATTTCATTGTTTATCAAATTAACAATTTCTTATAAACAAATTCTATAAACCGTTATATTTTTTTTCTTAAGCTAAAAAAAATTACAAAAACAGCCATATATATGAAAGTACTAAAAAATATTTTTTCTATTTTCTAAAATACTTTTAAATATTGCACGACTTCGAAGTTGCACCGCATCGGTCATTCGATTTGTCAAGTAACAAATTGATATAATTTATTAACTATTAGAGATACGATAATAGACATTCAGTTGGTTTTTATGAGAGATTAAGTGAACTTTCAAATCACTGAAAGACCAAGTTTATAACTATTGTTTATCAGCTACTATATCTATTTGTTTATAAAAATTTGAGAATTGTCTCGTATCTTTTATGACTTATAACTTGTTAAGTAATAAAAACAAAGCTATGAATCCTTAAACAATTTCTATATGAGATACGGATAGGATATGCAGTTTGATTGGTAGATATTTTATCATTGAACAAAATTGTTTAAGGATTCATAGCTTTGTTTTTATTACTTAACAAGTTATAAGTCATAAAAGATACGAGACAATTCTCAAATTTTTATAAACAAATAGATATAGTAGCTGATATACAATAGTTATAAACTTGGTCTTTTAGTGATTTGAAAGTTCACTTAATCTCTCATAAAAACCAACTGAATGTCTATTATCGTATCTCTAATAGTTAATAAATTATATCAATTTGTTACTTGACAAATGGAATGACCGGTGCGGTGCAACTTCGAAGTCGTGCAATATTTAAAAGTAGAAAATAGAAAAAATATTTTTTAGTACTTTCATATATATGGCTGTTTTTGTAATTTTTTTAGCTTAAGAAAAAAAATATAACGGTTTATAGAATTTGTTTATAACAAATTGTTAATTTGATAAACAATGAAATTATGAATCAAAAAATTTATTTTCTTTGTCAACCTATGAATAAATACCAACTAAGATTTTTAAAGAGAAAATAGTTCTTCGATAATTATTTAAGCAATCGAAATATAAAAAAATTAGTTATAAACAATAAAAAAATTTCATGGAAATTTTTTATTTTTTTTAATCATTATTTAACGAACTCAATAAAATGGTAAAAAAAAATTTTCAAAAAATATTAAAATTGTCTATTTGTTTATAAACAATATCTTAACAAATTATTCAAAAATTTTTTTTCGAAAGTCATTCGATCCTATTGTTGGATACAGAAACGGCAATAATATATTATTTGTTGAATAAAATTTTTTTAACAACATTTCTAGAAATTTTCATTTTTTGTTAACTTAAAAAAATCATTATAAACAAAATAATAAACTTTAAGAAAATTTTATCGCCTGATCTTGTTAAGTATATACATAGCAAAGGCTCCAAGGAGCCAAAAATTTTTAGGTCAATCATTCAAACTTTTATGTCGTTATTCATGAAAAGGGAGATTGGAAAAAAAATTGTTAATAAACAATAGTATAACTTTTAGAACATTTCACTTAAAAAAAATTTTCCAACTTGTATTTCTTCGTTCAAGTATCTGGATGATACCATAATTTATTAAAATTTTTGAATTAATATTTGTTACTATAACAAAATTATTTTATGTGGTGCACTCGCTTTAGCGGCAAAGCGTCATTAGCTCAACGGTCGCGCGGAGCCCTATTTTCGGCATCAAATTAAAATTATAAATAATATAGGTACAGTTCCGGGAGTCCGGACTTTTTTATTGAAAATTTCCTCATCTTTAAGGATCTTTTTTCAAAATTTCTTAAATATCAATAGTTTATGAGTTATTAACGAAAAACAAAATGCCATATTTTGTTCATCTTAATTTGTTAATAACAATTGCAATTGTTTATGTGCTAATAAATCCTCGAGATACATTTTTCTAGACGTCATTCCGAATCGAATGAGCTATCGCTCATATTTTTAGGAGCTTTACCAAGAATTAACACGTTTTTGAACTTGTTGACTAGACTAATATATATATATATATATATATATATATATATATATATATATATATATATATATATATATATATATATATATATATATATATATATATATATATATATATATATATATATATATATATATATATATATATATATAGTGGCGTAACTAGGGAAGTTGCCGCCCGGGGCAGATGTCTTAGTGCCACCCCCCCACTATCATACAAAACATATATTTTTTGTTAAATTTCCTTTTGGGTATCTTTTGGCAAAAGATATTACCCTTTACGATGTAGCAAGTCTTCAGAAATAATACGAAAAATATAAAACTTCCAAGTTTTATTGCTATACAATCTAGTTGTCACTGTCACTCAAGCATCTCAACATAATATGTAGAATTTACAAAGAGTGAGATGAAATTTTTTAAATTTATATAGAAAAAAGAGCATAACATTGTTCTATAGGTATTGCTTTAAAAAATCCTTAAATATACATTACACATTCTAAACATAAACAACCTTAATTAAATGAAAATAATGCTTACTCAATAAAGGATACATTTTGATGAGATTTATGCAAAAAAAATCCAGTAGTGCTGTTTTATCAATTTGCTGTTGTATGTGGTCATAAATGAGACCGCGTTTTCTCAATCTCCGTTCATTCTAATTGTTTCCATTTCAAAAATGTTGCGTTATGTGCAAGGCTGCATGGTGTTGGATTCGTGGGATTTAACAAAGGGCTCCTTTGTTCTTTGATTTGAATCAGCTCTATTTAAATCACAAATCAGGATGGCGCCCCTCAAGCTTGTGGCGCCCGGGGCCGTCACCCCCCTTGCCTTCTCTTAGTTACGCCACTGTATATATATATATATATATATATATATATATATATATATATATATATATATATATATATATATATATATATATATATATGTTTATATGTATATATATATATATATATATATATATATATATATATATATATATATATATATATACAGGGTGACCCAGAGCTACGTAATCGGTCCATAACTTTTTTGTCATTGAAGATATCGATATGAAATTTTCAGAGCAAATATGATCTAACCAAGTCTATATTTCAAAATTATTTTGAAGAAAATTGCACTTCCGGGTTTGCCGGAAGTGAAATCAACTTTGTTATTTCAAATAGAATACCCTGTATATTTTTTGATTTTCGAATTTTTTATGTAATTTATAATAAAATTGTCTGAACATTCTTTATACCTAAAATGAACAGTTTTCGAGTTATTAATTTTTTTCCTAAAATTTTGACAGTTGCGTCTTCAACAAAAGTAGGCTATAACTTCTTTGTTAGTAGGTCTATTGGTATGCGGTTTGGATTTTTGTAACCTTGAAACAGTATTTTATTCATTCCCTGTCAAAATTTTCTATATTTCGAACTTATTACTTGATAAAATCTAGGTTGAAGTTGGCAAATTTAAAACGTTAATAACTTTCTTATTCCTAATGGAATGCTATGTATATTTTTGCATTTTGAAATTTGCTATTCAATTACTTTTCGATTTGTATAACCATTCCCTATACCTAAAGTTAATAATAACAAAGATATTTCACAATGTTGTAATAATTTATATATCAATACACCTGAGAAATCGTTTAGCGTGTTATTCTGACGTTTCCATGGATACCAATAATAAAAATTATTTAAAATCTAATTGTGTCACTTTTTCTAGTATTTTTTCAGTTAATAAAATGGATTTTACGCGACAAGAAATGATAAATATGGTTTACTGTATTGGAGAAGCGGATCGAAATGTTCTGATAGCTAGTAGAATTTATCATCAGAAATATTCTGATTCTGATTCAACTACGTTTTGTGATTTTGTTATTAATAAGCATTGATTTCTTTCTGTATAACATTGAAATGTATAATTTGGAGTAACTGTTGGATCATGCGAATGTACTCCTCCTGACCAAAATGATAATGTCAAACTTTACATTGCAATTTGACATCAGTCTACTACAAACATATGTTGTTTATAAACAACAATAATTATTGAATATTAACATCTTAGAATTACTTTTTTTTCAATATATTTTCGGATATCAGCATCAGGTGCTACAAACCTAATGAACAGAAAGGTGACACAATTAAATTTTAAACAATTTTCGTAATTGGTACGTATCCATGGATACGTCAAAATAACTCGCTAGTCGATTTCTCAATTGTATTGATATATAAATTATTATAATATTGTGAAATATCTTTGTTATTATTAACTTTAGGTATAGGGAATGGTTATACAAATCGAAAGGTAATTTAATAGCAAATTTAATAATGCAAAAATATACATAGCATTCCATTAGAAATAAAACAGTTATTAACGTTTGAAATTTGCCAACTTCACCCTAGATTTTATCAAGTAATAAGTAAGAAATATGGAAGATTTCGACATGGAATAAATAAAAGAATGTTTCAAGCTTACAAAAATCTAAACCGCATACCAATAGACCTACTAACAAAGAAGTTATGGCCTATTTTTGTTGAAGACGCAACTGTCAAAATTTAACGAAAAAAATTAATAACTCGAAAACTGTTCATTTCAGGTATGAAGAATATTAAGACAATTTTATTATAAATTACATAAGAAATTCGAAAATCAAAAAATATACAGGGTATTCCATTTGAAATAACAAAGTTGATATCACTTCCGGCAAAACCGGAAGTGCAATTTTCTTCAAAATAATTTTGAAAAATAGACTTAGTCAGATCATATTTGCTCTGAAAATTTCTTATCGATATCTTCAATGACAAAAAAGTTATGGACCGATTACGTAGCTCTGGGTCACCCTGTATATGTATATATATATATATATATATATATATATATATATATATATATATATATATATATATATATATATATATATATATATATATATATATATATATATATATATATATATATATATATATATATATATATATATATTTATATATATATATATTTATATATATATATATATATATATATATATATATATATATATATATAGCTAGCAGAAGTGTAGTCTTTGCTGACTAGTTAGGGTATAAACTGGACAAAATATTTGGGCAAACTAGCAAGCAAAAAGTGTACCTTTTCAACACTATATTTCCGATATTTCGACAATAATTACTGTCATCTTCAGAGACGCTACAAAAAATAAGCAAGAATATATACCAAAATGGAGTGCAATGCCCAACTGTGTCTTTGACGTTGATTTTAATTGAAGTAATGATCGAGATATAACATTATCGATTGAGATATAACATTAGGTATCGATTGATACTGTCATACTTCAAATTGAAGTTTTCTCTTTTTCGATGTCATTTATCTGATTCATAACCAAGATGGCCGGCCACGTTTTTCTAAATTTGTCGACGTAGAAATCTATTCATTTTAGTGTTTTTCAAAATGTTTCTATAAATGTAATCATGTAATGTTTTCTATATTGTTTGATTTTGTTAAATGTTTTCATTTCAGATGGTCCTCCTTTCATGAATATTAAAACGGAACGCGAGGGTAAGATATATCTTTATTTTGAAAAAAAAATGATATTTCGAAAAATAATTTAATATTAGCAAAGGTCTCGAGAAGCTCATATTTTAAACTGTAACAATTTTCTTGCAGACTTTATGTATCAGTGGCCCCTAGGAACTTTGGATATACCACAAGTGATGGAAACTGATTCAAACCCATTCAAGATGCCTTTTGGTGGGCCTTCGACCAGTGGTGGGCTTCCGCCTATGCCCCCTAGCAATGATAGATTACCGCCTATGAACTGGAACCTCTTCAGCACACCAAACATAGAAGGTCTTTCTAGTCAGCCTCCTCTGAACATACCAGACATGAACTCCGACGGTTTACCTTATTTGTTAGACATGGATTCCCACCAAAATGAACTGAAACAAATCAACTTAAATTCTGGAGAACTTGGTGCATTCGAAGGTGTTGTCGATGTAGCTAATCTTTCCGAAACTCTTAATACCAATTTATCATTGACTGATAATAATGAAAATAATTATGGCAATATGACAGATAGTTTGACAAGACTGGCAAACAATACGATTGATAGTATTTGTCAGGGTACCAACACGTTTAAATAACAGATAGTATTATTATCGCAAATAGTACTCGTTTTTAGTTAAAAAAAAATTGAGTAAGTTCAATTTGAATTTGACGGGCTGTGCAATAAGTGAATCATCCGGGTGTGATTTTCAATCAGTGAAACGTAAAGCGTACGTTGTTTCTCTCCGTTAGATAATGAGAGGTACTCTTAGGGTGCTACAACAAATTAAGGTATAGGTGACTATTGTTTTCCATTTCCCTCGAAATGTGAGTTGCTCTGATCAAATATAGTATGCAATATAATTACATCACAAGACAATGGGTGATTTATACAAATCGAATACATAAAGTGAGTTTTAAAAATATTTTTCAATCTTCTTTATCTAATTTTATGTTTATTGCTCTTTAATTTATCAAAATCTCAAAGGAGAATATCTTGCAATATTCAATTTCCGATATATGTTCAAAAGTTGATAACAGTTTCAAAGTATTTAAATATACGTTTTATGACGGTTGTGTTTACTTTTTAAAATTAAATTGATTCATTTTTAATTTAACAAATTGTATGTTTTAATGTTCATATAAAAGTATGAATGAATATTTTTAAGAACTCATTTTTATCATGCATCGTTAAACTAAAATTATTTATGGAATTTCTAGAATATTTTTCCTCTAAAGTTCTGATTTAGTTGGGCCACAGATATGTTTTTGCACACAGAACATATATTTTATTACAAGATCTCAGTCATTTCAAAATATGTACCTACTTATAATTTATATACTCTTATTTTTGACCAAGTAAATTAATGTAAAGAAACGGTAAATAATATATATTCAGAAGTATATTCTGCATATTGGTGTAAAAATGAATGTTTCATTTAATCATTCTGAAAAAAACCATTTCAATTGGTTCAAAACCACTATATATGTATGTGATTATGTCTCAGAAAATATTACCTACATAAGGTTAATTAAAAAAATCTTTTAGAGCTTTCAATGTACAAACACAAGTAATTCGATAATTCATATACGTGGACGTATTTATCGAGAAAGCACTAAATTCTAATTTTTAACAAAAATTATGGAGGAAAGCACTAAATCTAAATTAAAGATTGGACGAAAAAATAACTTCAAAATTGACAGTTTTTAATACTTAAATTTAGACAAATTTTTTAGTAAAATTAACGACAAAATAAGTTGTTCTGTCTGTACCTAATGTTTTATTTCATATATATTGTAACTTCAGAGATTTTTTCGAACTTGATTTATTTTACTTCAAACAAAGATACACGAAGAGTAAAATATTACTAGTTTCAGTCACTTATATCTCCTCTTTTGTAAAAATATACCGTTTTAGAATCTTTTAGGAGATTTATAACTAATTTAGGAGTTGAAAATAAAGAAATTTTTTGATTGTTATCCACAATTTTCATTTTAATCAGAAGATGCATCCTTCCACTATCATCACTTTTAACGTAGTAGGTCACACACAAACATGATTTTCTGATTTAGGTTTACAAACAAATAAAAAGAGGTTGTAATTTAGAAGTTGAACATGATGAAAGAAGCGCTTGTCAAACTATCTGTTAAAATACTGCATAGGTTATATACCAAATGTGAATAAGACATTCCTTAGGAAAAAGGAAGATGATAAGCAAATTTGATGATAAAATGAAGCATTTTAATTATTCGCTATACATCGAACTCATCCAAATCTTTGAGACAAACTTAACAGGATTTAAACTATTTGTATTTATTTTATTTGAATTTTGGTTATGAAGATGCAAACAGCATTTTTTTATATCTGTATGATTATTGCAACTCTAAGTGTTTTTTTTTCAGTACTGACCACAAGATGAAAATGGGTGCCGGTCAATTCTAACACATTTTAGTGCAAGTAGTATTCGATAATTACTGTGTAATTTTTACACTACTTCATGCCCTCTCAACAAAATGACAAAAGGACATTTTATATAGCACAGTTCTTTGAACGCCAACGCGATTAAAAAAGATTTTAGAAATTTTTTTTTATTCCGACAATAAAAACTATGTTGAATAGTTATTTTTGTACAAATATGAAATATATAGCATCAAGTAGGTGTTATAAAAATTTGAACGTATTTTGTTATTTCATAAGTTCTCAATTTTGAGCATGTATGATTGTGATAAATTAGATTTAAGTAAGTTTAATTCCATATTTTTAAGTGATGTATGTAGAAAATGTTGAGCTGTTATTTTCGCCTGAAAATATATTTTTGTTACGAGTAACTGTTCGATTCTATTTACTCATTGTTGTTTTTTAAACTTCCTCACTCTTTAATTACAAATTTTAATGCATGGTTCATGGTTTTTAAGTTTTTGTGGATAACAGAAACGGGTCTTAAATTTATCACACATTTGCGTAATTACGTTATCACATTCGCGGAAATGATAAACAAATTTAAATAATCTTCGTTAGTGTAACTCAACATTCCAAGAATTGTTAGCTTTTGATAGCTATTCACTGAACTGAACAGTTAAACTTTCCGTATTAATTTTGTGCATCATATGGTCCTCCGTGGCCAACAGATTAATATTTCGGACATCCTGTATGCAATATTATATGGTTTCAAGGCGGTTATGGTCAGCACAACCTTTCTTAAATACCTAAAGCCGAAAGTGACCAAGATATAATTTCGATTATATAACTCATGTATGAATAAGCCAATAGAATCCGTGAATTTTGCATAACTACTGCTATATTGATAAGTGAATATACCCTTGACGTTTGTTTTCATATTGACGTTTTTTTGACGTTTGACAAAAAAAATTAATATTTTTTATTCGTTATATAATCGTAACAAATACCACTCGAACAATCGAAACTAATCGATTATACTGACTTTGTCACTCGACGTATTTTCTTAAAACACCACTCGAGCTGCGCTCTCGTGATGTTTCGCAAAATACGTCTCGTGACTCGGAAGTATAATCGATTATTTTCAATGCTCTTGTGATATTATAACTGATTATATAACTCATGTGTGAATAAGCCAATACAATCCGTGAATTTTGCATAACTACTGCGTATTGATAAGTGAATATACCCTTGACGACGTGATATAATCGTTTTGGTGTTTCGCCTGGTGTCAAATGTGAATTTTTTCATATTGACGATGTTTTGACGTTAGTCAAAAAAATTAATATTTTTTATTCGTTATATAATCGTAACGAATACCAACTAGAGCAAACGAAATAATCGTTATTCTGACATCCTCGCTCGACGTATTTTCTTAAAACATCACTCGAGCTGCGCTCTCGTGGATGTATATCTATGAATATATATATATATATATATATATATATATATATATATATATATATATATATATATATATATATATATATATATAATTGATAATGTTTTGTTAATTTAAATATTAGGAGTACATACATTTGTCGGTTTTCATATTTCAGTGTAGATATTTCCAAAACGGTTAAAGATATATAGAACATTATCCACATAAGGTTCTGAGAATTTTCGATATAATCCGAATATGTAGTAACATATATGTAGATATTCTATTTAAAATAAGTTGGTATCCTTCTTCTAATACAACCGGAAGTACTACCAACATCAAAATATTATATATATATATATATATATATATATATATATATATATATATATATATATATATATATATATATATATATATATAAATAATATATATATATATATATATATATATATATATATATATATATATAAATATATAATCTTTTGATAATTATTAGCAATAACAGGCTTGTTGAATCTCAAAAAACTCGATTTTATTAGAAAGTTGAGGTTTCGCCACAACATTCGTGGCTTTATCAAAACTTTTTATCAAGTTTTTTGAGATTCAACAAGCCTGTTATTGCTAATAATTATCAAAAGATTAGAAATAGTTCACAGGCAACAACAATTCGAATGAATAATTATATATATATATATAAATATATATATATATATATATATATATATATATATATATATATATATATATATATATATATATATACAGTGTGTCGCATTTAAGATGAAGACACCCCCATATTTCAGTTATTTAAAGGAATATAGATTTGAATTTTCTCATAGTCATAAACGGCGATGGAACATATTTTTCAAGATACTTAACTGAATTCTGAATTTCAAACTCGGCCTACTACGAATTGATAAATAGGGCCGATTCTCAATATTTTGCTTCGCGTTAGAGATATCGAAAAAAGTTGTACGAAAAAGTTGTTGAGAAATTTTTTTCAGGCCCATATACCAATTTTCATGACAAAATTCGCATTTCTAATTTTTTCAATATCAAGGTATCCCAAAATTATTACGAGTTTTCTTTCTTTAATTTTATACTTAGTGTGCGATGGAAAATAATAAAATTGACAGAAGTGTCAAATACTAGTTAGTTTGAAGTGTACTAGTTATAAAATTGAGAAATAAACTTAATAATTTTGAATTATAACCAAAATATTGAAAAAATTCAAAATGCGAATTTAGTCATGAAAATTGGTGTATGGGCCTAAAAAAATTTTCTGAACAACTTTTTCCTATAACTTTTTTCCATATCTCTAACGCGAAACAAAATATTGAGAATCGGCCCTATTTGTCAATTCGTAGTAGGCCGAGTTTGAAATTCAGAATTCAGTTAAGTATCTTAAAAAATATGATCCATCACTGTTTATGACTGTACGAAAATTCAAATCTTAGTTTCTTCAAATAACCATTATATGAGGGTGTCTTCATCTTAAATGCGACACACTGTATATATATATTCATATATATATATATATATATATATATATATATATATATATATATATATATATATATATATATATATATATATATATATATATATATATATATATATATATATATATATATATATATATATATATATATATATATATATATATATATATATATATATATATATATATATATATATATATATATATATATATATATATATATATATATATGAAACAAGCAGAATTATCGGTCTAGCCCGCATATGACGAAGCAGCCGTTGACACGTGTTTCGGACTCTTTGGTCCTCATCAGAACGGCGTAGCCAAGTATGCGATGGAAAACCTGGAATTGAAACAGCAACAACAAGCAGAATCCCCTGCTTCGGAAGACAATCACACATTTGTGGTACATTGTTCGAACTCTCCGGTTTGGGAGATTTGGTCAAACTCTGACCACGGAGGCGATTAATGCCATCCGTGAGATCCTGGACCGTGGAAATAAACTACAAAGAGGAAATTTATCGCGGGGAAATAGTAAATGAAACAAGCAGAATTATCGGTCTAGCCCGCATATGTCGAAGCAGCCGTTGACACGTGTTTCGGACTCTTTGGTCCTCATCAGAACGGCGTAGCCAAGTATGCGATGGAAAACCTGGAATTGAAACAGCAACAACAAGCAGAATCCCCTGCTTCGGAAGACAATCACACATTTGTGGTACATTGTTCGAACTCTCCGGTTTGGGAGATTTGGTCAAACTCTGACCACGGAGGCGATTAATGCCATCCGTGAGATCCTGGACCGTGGAAATAAACTACAAAGAGGCTAGACCGATAATTCTGCTTGTTTCATTTACTATTTCCCCGCGATAAATTTCCTCTTTGTAGTTTATGTTTTATAATATAAAAAATTCGGTTTATCACTATACAAAATTAAAATATGATTTCTGGATTTTGTCCAAAACTTTAAACCTTATTTACTACATTATTTTCAAATGACGCTTAGGGCCCTTATTGCCCCGAACTCTTCATATGTGGATGATATTATTTGTTGTTTCACTGGTATTCTTAGGCAACTTGACTGCTTTCAAACATTAATTAACACTTTATATCCTAATATAAAATTCACTTTGGAGATGGAAAAAGATAACTCAATCAACTATTTGGATTTGAATATAACAAAAGTAGATAACAATGACTCACTAGTTATCTCCATAATATTGATAAATATTGATTTCAAAACAAAAATATATCTCAATGCACATTCAGTCATACCCTCAAATTATTAAACCTATAGACTGCCTCGAGGGAGGAATCATGACCACTCGAATATCTCTTTTATTACTTCTTCTTATCTCATTGGTACTATATAATGCGCTGGTTATGTATTTAGTTCTGAAGATCTTTAGAACCAGGGTATAATCAAAGAACTCGTCTATCGCATATCCAAAAGAAAAATTTGACAGATTAATGGTACAAATTAAAAACAGGAACGCTCCAAGTCTTGTTCCTTGTTTTACTTCTTTACTGCACAGCCTGGAGCTTCATTCCTTCTCGTTGCCACATAATTGGTATTAAAAAATCTGAATTGGACCAATCATATTAAAGGCTTAACTAACAAGGTAAGAATATCGATTCATAATATTATTTTTCATTTTATATAATAAGCAAAATCTTCTTTTGCAAATCTGCAAGTCCCTAGTCGAATCACTCCAAAAAATTGGAATCATGGTGTGGGCAGAGGGCTCTATAACAATGCATTGACTCAACTAAATGTGGTACAAAACTATATACTATGAATAATAATATTATTCAAAAATAGACTATATTCCACAAATTGTCTCTATAATGAATACAGAGGTATTCTGAATGTCCGTTGCCTATACTATCTTAGTAACTCCATCTTTGGCTTTAAATCTGCAAACATTTTGTGAGTCATCGCTACCAAACCAAACACTTCACAAGCAATCATATGGTGGTACCGTTTAGAAAATATGATGGAAACCAGAGGTTTGTTTGACTCTTGAACCAAAATTTTATAAAATTCTACCAAATAAAATTATAGTGATAACTCAATACATGCTTTGAGAAATTTACTTAATTAATTTTACACCAACTAGCTACCATGCTAGTGTATTCACTATTGTAGTGGTGTCTCTTTTGTTGTTGTTGGTGTTGCTACCGTTTGTTTTATTTTTTGTTTGTTTTTTTTTGTAACAATAATCAGCACACATCGATACTTAATACTGCATGTTTATTCCTTTTGATACCATGAAATATATTTAGGCTCTTGCACCGTATATTATTAAACTAAGTTTAATGATAAACCGAGTTTAATTTGACATTTGACAAGCGAAAATAACAAATTAAACTCGGTTTATCATTAAACTTAGTTTAGTAATATACGGTGCAAGAGCCTAATTAAAGATATATAATTTTGTATTTGCACACATAGGTATTAACTCACCTAGGTGCATACTTGTGAAATGTACCTTAAAAATTTAAATTTAATAAGTTAATTTAAAATTATTAGAGTACATACATATTCTGTACTCTCATGAAGTCAAAAGTTTCATCATAAAAACCATAACTTTCACTCCGAACGCGTCAAGCGCCTTACTATAATGCAACGAAATCAAAGCTATCATTTTCCCTTCATTTTCTGCATGTAAGTATTGTTTCAATCCTGAAACAATCTATTCTTAAACACAAATTCAATCAGCAGCATGTAAATAATTTTTCAAGTTGTTTTTGATAAAATAAGAAGGTTGATTACAGGTCTTCGATCAGAAATTTTATTTTTTTTTGGCAGTAGGCAACAGAAGTCAATTTATCGGAAATAAGTTTTCACATATAGAATGATATATGGGTCGAATGAGATAAATCTATTTTCACAACATCTAGTGAAATACAGTAGCCAATGGAGGGTGGACTTTCGGAGGGGGAGACGTTTGTCCAAACTACTGAGTGTTGTAATACTATCGGATCTAGCTTAGTTTGATTTAATACTCTATCGCTAATATTCTTCCGTACTCCTTAGCCTCTTTTTACAACATTTTTGACCTAATTTGTCTCATACGCTAGCTGAATATATAAAATCTAAGAAGTATCCATTTATTATTGTTTCGGGATTCCCCAAGTAATAAAGTATAATATCCTCAATTTTACTTGAATACACGTTCAAGTATTTTAATGCATTCCAAGTAGGTATCCCCGGAACAATATCATTGGCTCTTCTCAGATATACACCTTTGCCAGATCTAACTGCTTGTTTCTCTAAATTTAGATATTGTCTACATTCTCTTTTGAAATGTGAGAATTGGCTGAAGAACTAGAGGACTTTTAGCTGAGAGATTTTAACTATTTCAAATGATTACAATTTATCAAATAAGGTACTTTTGAAGATAGACTAAAAATGTATTTCTATTGGTTTTCTTCCTGCTTGAGAATTGAACTTTTTTGAGCATAACAACTAGAGAGATCAAATCAATAATTAAATAATGAATTAGTTAAAAGCTAATAGTGCAATAAATATTCTAATAGATGTTTGGAGTCCGTCGTTATAACGTGATACTACGTATTGTATTAAAAACATAGGAAAACAAATAAAAAATTTCAATAAACTATTGTACACTACTTTTTTTGAAACTGGATAAGTAGAAATAATAGCGCGCCTTCTGCGGTGTATGACAGCTCGACCAAAAGGCTTTTAAATGTTACCAAGGTGATGCTACAGTAGAAACTGAGAAATAAAAAAGACCAAGTGTTTATTTCCTTCTTCAACTATGTTTGAGGCAGCCAGTTCACATTATATACTTGTTGTACAAGTTCATTAAGGATAAACAATCACAAAAACTTTCGAAAATAACTCATTACAAATGGAAGCAATAGTAAAGCTCTGTTATTTCAATAACCAACTTCTTTCACACTGAAATTATAATGACACTTTCAGAAAATTTTTAATAATTCGAATGTTTGTGACGTAGTCAAAGTTTTTAAAAGTATGATTAAATTTTTGTGTGTATTTCTGTAGTATTATTTGGGAATTAAGGAACCTCAATACGTCACCTGCAATTTTCTTATGATATCAGTTTATATATATATTTAGTCATCTCCAGGGCCGGATTAACCCTGCCCGGGCCCCTAGGCAAGAACCCTGTCCCGGCCCCAGGTCTTTTCAAGTTGATAAAGGGATGTAAGTAACAAAAGATGATCGACTCCAGGTATCCTGTTACTTTAAAGTCTTATATTTATTTATTTAAGAATACAACTAATATTCAACAATTTGTTGTACTATAGTTGACTTACAATTAAATTTTTAAAATTATGAAATTTACATTTTATTGAACTTCTTATATGGTATGGCATGCTATTGAAAGTTATCAGACTGGCATAGATAGGACTCTTCCTACGACATTCTGTTTTCGTTCTATGTAGGTAATATGAATTGTTTTGCCTTGTTTCGCAGTTGGTAATGCTTTGAACTCTTTTTAATAGATTCTGACTCTTTAAATGGTTGTTTTCTAATTTGAAAATTAATTTACACTGTTGAAACTTAGTCGTTTTATTACTTTATTTTGTAATCTCTGTAGCCTATTAAGATTGAATTTTGTTGTGTTGGGCCAGATTACCGACAAATAACTGAACACCGATTGGAAGTAGGCATAGTATATATTTTTGCTTGACTGTTTATCAAGATATGGCTTTATGTGCCGAAGCTTTGCCACCAATGGTGAGAGTTTATCCATAATCATGTCCACATGTGAATTCCACGTTAATGAGTTTTCTATGATTAACCCCAAGTATTTTGTATTTTTCACCTGCCTAAGCGTCCTACCATTAATAACCAATTGTGGATGGATGTTACTATTTCTGGTAGTTCTATTTCTGAATAGGATGTATAGTGTTTTTTCTTCATTTATTACTAGTTTATTAGAAATCAGCCAATCACTGAATTTCTGCATG
The DNA here is from genome assembly GCA_030704885.1 of Cynegetis impunctata. Taxonomy (NCBI): domain Eukaryota; kingdom Metazoa; phylum Arthropoda; class Insecta; order Coleoptera; family Coccinellidae; genus Cynegetis; species Cynegetis impunctata. Next base: position 2,541,415 of record JARQZK010002889.1, read on the forward strand.
TCCTCATTGACCATTTCCTCCAAAGATTTCAAATTGTCTGCATTATATATAATGACTGTATCGTCCGCAACTATGAAGAATTTTCCCATCAATCCTGATTTGGTTATATTTTCTACATACATTAGGTAAAGTAGTGGTCCAAGTACTGTGCCCTGAGGAACTCCAGTTCTGATTTTTTGTTGGTTACTTTTTGTACCCTCAATAACCACATGTTGTCTTCTATCAGTTATGAAGGACTGAAACAGTTTGAAAGCATTTCCTTGTATTCCTATTTTCTTTAATTTTCTTAGTAGTAAAGATATGTTGATTGTATCGAATGCTTTCTGTAGATCTACGAAAATTCCTATAACTTTTTTTTTCTTCCAGTTTTTGTAGTATATGTTCGATGACGTCAATCGCTTTTTTCCTGAAAATCATACTGATGTTTTGATATCTCTAAGAATTTCACTAACCTTTTTTTCATTATTGTTTCAATTATTTTAGCAAATTGAAAGTATTTGATATTGGCCTATAGTTAGCTGATTCCTCCTTGCATATTGCATATCATTTATATGATATTGCAACAACATGGTAACTTTGACTTCATGCTGCAGCATCACCTTACCTGACTCGTTAGCTTTATTGAAATGGTCTTAATGAATAGGTTATAGATCAGTGATGAATGATGATCCAGGTTCCATGATGGGTTAGGAAATATAAATGAGACGGGACGCGGTTATTTTAAATTTAATCTTGTTAAACGCAATAACATACAATAAACGAAAGAAAACCGTTTTTGGAAGTACAAATTGGAAAAAGTTAACTTCGAAGATATTTATTGTTTTTGCATAGTACAGTAAGTTTAAATATTAACTTTTCTAACTTTTTTTGAAACAACATCGTTTAAAACATTTTGGAAGTTGACCCTTTCTAATACATCATTTTCAATGGCCATTATCGACAATGAATTCAAACGGTTCTCAGACATTGTTGAACGAAGACAGTTTATTAGTTCTACTACTCGATACTAGATGGTTCTGTATGTATTTCTTTAATTGACAATACTCTTCGAAAGAAAGCAAGAATATTGTTGAGGAATTTCATACAAATTTTCAAATAAAATTTTCATTCGATGAAATTTTTTTTTCTTGGTGCGTGCAAAGGCCCCTAGTCGATGCGGGGCCCCTAGGCAGTTGCCTACTCTGCCTAATAGTTAATCCGGCCCTGGTCTTAATTTTTAATGAAAGAGCTGACAACACCGCTGATTTGCACAATATCTCGCTGATGTGGTTTAACAACAGTATATAATATTTAATTGATGATCAACTTTAGTAACTGTTGTTGTTCGGAATATCAATATATAGTTAAACCAAAGATGCGAGTGTTAGTTGCGCTAGAAGTGTCTTGATATTCTGTGGTAGTTCAAGTGCTCTTGTGCCTACATTTGAGGGAGGATCATATATTCAGTTATGATCAAATGATAACAATAATAGTCGCGTTCTTGATAAGAACTCACTATTTTGAGAAGATTAAAATTGCAGTTAGAACGAAAGGTTCTACTGGAGAACTACAATTCACATCATAGGTACCTATTGCAACAAATATCATCCACAAGGTCGGCAATTATTAGCTATAAATAAATAATAATTGTTGTTATTGTGTTATTTCTAGTTTATTGAAAATTTAGCGAAGTTCTAATCAAATAACCATTTCACTTACTATTCCACCAATATGGTATACCTAATATTTCAAAAATTTACAATTACAAATATAGGTAATAATAGTTTAAGTATCACTGAACATCTTTATTTACTCAAATTTATGACTCATAACTAGGTATAGTTATTTCGAGCAAAAATTTGACATTATCTTTGTTTTTTTGTAAAAAATTATTAGTCCAGTCAATGACGGTAAGAAAAGTATAAACTGTGTATTTATCCCATACAGCACCGATTTGTATGAAAATTTGGATTTAGGTTCTACATACCATCTAATTCAAAGACTATTCTGTGCCGGGGGTTGCTTTTTCTCTGGGGGTGGATGGCACCCCTTATTGCAAGAAATTTTTTTTTATTAAAAATAAGTACGGAAATCGATGAATTGACTAATTCTAGGCAACTTTTGTTCTATGAAGTTTTTTCTGAAAGTTAATACTTTTCGACTTATTCGCGACTGAAATTGTCGGTTTTCATGCAAAAAAAACACGTTTTCAGATTCTTTTTCGCGAATAACTAGAAAAATATGCATTTAATCGAAAAATCCTTTGGAGAGCAAAATTATAGCTTATAAAAAAACAAAGAAAATCGTGTATTTATGATGTATTCTGACCCAATACAAACGGAATTATTTGCTTGTCGAATGTTGATTGGTATTTACCACTATGTGTACTCATCCATATACTAATATACTTACATATTCTAATTTCTACAAAAATATGCTTTTGGTTTTTTCCCCATAACTCGCTTAGTTTTTAAGTAATCAAGTCCTTCAAAATAGCATTTTGTAGGTTTTTTTAAGAGCTATAAGCTCATCTAAATAAATTTTTTTTCAGATCTTACTTTTAAAAAGTTTCATGCTCAAAGGGCTAAAAAAAGGTACTTTGCGCGAACACACGCAAGTTTTAAATGGCCATATCTTACTTAATTTTTAAATAAGAAAAGATACAATTTCGTACTCCACAAAATTTTGCGTATCATTAATAGTTTTTGAGTTATTTTGAAGGAAAGACGATTTTTCGCTAAATTACGAAAATGATTTTCTCTCTTCAAACTCAATTTTTTTTCAAAAAAAAATGCTTTAAACTGGTCAAACACTCAGAACGTATTATAAAAACATAAATGAAGTGAATTGTGAAGTGGCAACGATTTTTTTCAAATTGGGTGGAAGAGGGTGAGATTTTCACTATTTTTTTCCAACTAAAAAATAGGAATCGACATTATTCTCTTCATAACTCGCTTAGTTTTGATGCTAGAAATTTTTATAAAGGATAAAAATAACGTTTTTTAAAGGACTTTAAAAAAAGTATTATGAGTTTTCGAAAAATTCGTTGATGGTTATTGTACGTAGAAACTTTCCATTTTGGCGATTGAAAATACCAGTCAACTTTCAACAAGCAATAATTCCGTTTGTATTGGGTCTGCATACATCACAAATACACGATTTTCTTTGTTTTTTATAAGCTATCATTTTGCTTTCCATAGAATGCATATTTTTCCAGTTATTCGCGAAAAATATTCTGAAAACGTGGTTTTCTTTTTCAGAAAAAACTTCATAGAACAATAGTTGCTTAGAATTAGTCAATTCATCGATTTCCGCACTTATTTTCGAAGGAAAATTTTTCATTCCCAAGAAGGGGTGGCATCCACCCCCAGGCAAAAATCAACCCCCGCTACAGGGTATACTTTGAAATAGATGGTAAGTGAAACCTAAATCCAAATTTTCATGAAAATCGGTGCAGTATGGGATAAATACTAGAGATGAAACAGATATCTGGTAACTATCCGGTATTCGGCCTATCCGGCCTTGTTTTCACTATCTGGCCGGATACCGAATAGTAATTCAGTAGCCGGCCGGATTCCAGATAGTGAAATTCAAAAAATATTTCTGTTATTAATTAGTTCAGTATCTAAAATTAACAAGTGGTAAATTGTGGGGAATAAATACCAAATTTTCCGCATTTGTTGGTAAGAGGCGACTCCGCTTGGCTTCGTATACCAGACCAGTTTCTGAAAATAGCCTTTCGCTGTAAACGCTACTGTCAGGTGCTGAAAGATAAATTCTAGCAAATCTTGACAACTGCGGGTAGTGATTCAAATCATCTGAACACCAAATGTATGGGTCGTAATTGCGATCGATTCGAGATCTCTTTAAGAAAGAGTCAATCTCGTTAGCAATTAGATTTTGTTTTTCTTGATCGCCACGATCACTACTATTATCCTTTGCCATTTCATTGAAACAGTCCCAATAAGTGTCATGGACTTCACGTGTGAAGTTAGATCCAGTTTATTCTTCTTTCATTTGTTTAGCAGGTGACGAAGACGGCGATGATCTGTTACTATGATAAGAAGATTCGTCGTAAGAGTTTTTTGTATACTCTATTATGATTTTCTGTCTCGCTTTTTCAGTTTCAAGAACTCCTAAATAGTCTGACTTGAACCCTGGGTCTAAAACGGTAGCAATTAGGTAGTTTGATCTACGGGGCCTCGGTAGACCAGCGGTGAGCGACTACCGCCTTGTACCGTTTGTTGACCGAGGATGTGGGTTCGAGTCCCACCTTGCTCTTGGGCGTTGTGTATGTCCTCAATTTAGTGGTTCTAGTTATGAGATTGAGTGTTGGGTAATGTACATTGTTTACAAGCCCATTGGCCGTTCGGAACCGGCGTTAAACTGTAGGTCCCTCGAGTTAAAAAAAAAAAAAAACGATCTCCGCTCACGTGTGGTAACACCCGAACGCGCCCAAATATTTCGATCTTGTTCAGCGCGCCTATATTCATATCAAACTGATCGCGTCATGTAACGCGATAAAGGGCCGAATATCCGGTAGCCGAATATCCGGCGATCATTCGAAATTGGTTCTGAAGGTGCAAAATAGAGGTACATCATTGTGTATCTTAGAAGTTTCTAAATACTTTCCAAGTGAAGAGATACAACTCAGTATTTTGCGCCGAAATAACAAATATCAGTCGAGTGACAATTTTTTTACGAGATCTATTGATTTGAATGAGTTTTGATGGAATTTCATTGAAATGTACCTATATAGAAAGAAATGCAGTTTTCTGGAAAAACCTCCAATAATTCATTGGATTAAAAATAGAATAAAGCTTGAATTCCTAGACAAAACGGATAAACTTTATTTAATAAATATATTTGTACCTATTAGGAGGTGAAATTGTCGCTCGTTATTTTCAAGTTTTTTAGTTTTATAATGAATATACAATTGCAATAATTCGAAAGTTTACAGTGAAATAGGGGAGTGGTTTTCAAATTCGTTTTATACCTCCTGAAACACGAGTTTTGATGTTCATTTGATGTCTGATACATATTCATCATGATATATCAAACATATAGATCTTTAAAAGATTTTGAGGAAAGCGGCGAATCTTTCGTTCTTTGCAAGGATTTCAGATCCTTCACTATTCACTATTAGTCCAGTCAATGACTATTTTCCCGTGTATTTATCCCATACAGCACCGATTTTCATGAAAAATTGGATTTAGGATCTACTTACTATCTATTTCAAAGTCTACCCTGTGGCGAGGGTTGCTTTTCTCCTGGGGGTGGATGCCACCCCTTCTTGGGGGTGAAAAAATTTTCATTGAAAATAAGTACGGAAATCGATATATTGACTAATTCTAAGCAACTTTTGTTCAATGAAATTTTTTCTGAAAGTCAATACTTTTCCACATATTCGTGGGTGAAATTGTCGGTTTTCAGGCAAAAAAACACGTTTTCAGATTCTTTTTCGCGAATAACTGAAAAAATATGCATCCAATCGAAAAAAATGGGAAGAACAAATTTATAGCTTATAAAAAAAACCCTGTATTCATGATGTATGACCCAATACAAACGAAAATATTGTTTGTTGAAAGTTGACCGGTATTTTCAATCGCCAAAATGGAAAGTTTCTACATACAATAACCAAAAACCGATGCATTTTCGAGGAAATCTTATAAAACTTTAAACTAAGTTGTTTAAAAAAACCTTTATTTTTATTTCTTGTAAAATTTCCTAGCATCAAAACTAAGCGAGTTATGAAGAGAATAATGTCGTACCTATTTTTTCGTTAGAAAAAATAGGTACGACATTACCTTAGGTGAAAATCTCACCCTCTTCCACCTCATTTGAAAAAAATCGTTGCCACTTTACAATTCGCATTTATGTTTTTATATTACGTTCTGAGTGTTTGACCAGTTTGAAGTACTTATTTCTGAAAAAAATTGAGTTTGAAGAGAGAAAATCATTTTCGTAATTTAGCGAAAAATCGCCTTTTCTTCAAAATAACTCGAAAACTATTAATGATACTCAAAATTTTGTGGAGTACGAAATTGTATGTTTTTCTTATTTGAAAATTTTAGGGTTTTATTTTTTTTATAGAATAAAAATTGAGTGATATGTGGGCATTTAAAGCTTGCGTGTGTTCGCGCAAAGTACCTTTTTTGAGCCCTTTCACCATGAACCTTTTCAAAAATAAGATCTGTAAAAAAAATTATTTAGATGAGCTTATAGCTCTTTAAAAAAAATACAGAATGCTTTTTTGAAGGACTCGATTACTTAATAATTAAGCGAGTTATGAAGAAAACCCAAAAGCATATTTTTGTAGAAATTAGAATATGTATATCAGTATATATTGATGAATACACATAATGGTAAATACCAATCAACCTTCAACAAGCAAGAATTTCGTTTGCATTGAGTCAGAATAAATCATGAATACACGATTTTCTTTGTTTTTTTATAAGCTACTAGCGGGACCCGTCGCGGCTTCGCCCGCGTATCAATATATGTATACGTATGAATTTATTCCCCCCCGTTCAACCCCTGAATGATCGAATTTTAAAAAATGGAGAAAATGGTTTTTCAAGATAATTATAAGGAACATTTTAGTGGCCGAATGGAATCGCTAAGTCGATTATTTTGCCGGAAATAGCCAATATAAAAAAAAACAGACTTACCCCTTTTGCACCCCTAAATGATAAAATTTCAAAAAACTGAGAAACTACTTTCTAGAGTTAATTTTACTTAACATTTTCGTGAAAGAGCGGGATCGCTAAGTCCATTATTTCGCGAGAATCAGCCAAAAATAGCCAATATACGAAAAACACATTTCACCCTCTTTCAACCCCTAAATGATACAACATCAAAAAATGCAGAAAATGGTTTTTTAAGAAAATTATAAGGAACATTGTAGTGGAAGAACGGAATCGCTAAGTCGTTTATTTTGCAGGAAATAGCCAATATAAAAAAAAACAGACTTACTCCTTTTGCACCGCTAAATGATGGAATTTCAAAAACTGAGAAACTGCTTTCTAGAGTTAATTTTACTTAACATTTTTATGAAAGAACGGGATCGCTATGTCCATTATTTTGCGAGAAACATCAAAAAACAAGTTTTACCCTTTTTCAACCCCTTAACGGCGGAATTTTATATATAATATGGTTTTTGCTGTAGACTGGATTCAATTTTTCGGCTTGTATTATATATATATATATATATATATATATATATATATATATATATATATATATATATATATATATATATATATATATAGATAATGTTGCTCTCTATAGGTTTTTCGATTAAATGCATATTTTTCCAGTTATTCGTGAAAAAGAATCTGAAAACGTGGTTTTTTTGCAAAGAAACCGACAATTTCAGTCGCGAATAAGTCGAAAGTATTGACTTTCAGAAAAAAACTTCATAGAACAAAAGTTGCTTAGAATTAGTCAATTCATCGATTTACGTACTTATTTTCAATGAAAAATTTTTCAATCCCAAGAAGGGGTGGCATTCACCCCCAGAGAAAAAGAAATCCTCGGCACATAGTAGACTTTGAAATAGATGGTAAGTAGAACCTTAATCCAAATTTTCATACAAATCGGTGCTGTATGGGATAAATACACAGTTTATACTTTTTTTACCGTCATTGACTGGACTATATAGGTAATCAAACTGAAACTGGAATAATTAGGAATTCATGATTCACCAATTTATTATAGGAAAACATTCGAAATTAGCGCCAGAAGTTCAGAAATATATTTCAGTTCTCATTCCTCAACATTAGTGATTTAGATGCACTACTATATTATTTTTTTGAATTTTCGTCAAAACAACAAATATTATGGTACATGAAAACAAGTTGAAAGAGAATAATTATATATGTTTCGGATAATATAAATTATTATTGTTTTCTGTTGTGTTCGAAGAATTTACATGTTTTTCAATGATGTCGAAGGATATTATGGAAAGCAATTTTCCAAAAAAAGTCAATCAGGAGATAATTTCATTTCAAATTTTTCATCTACTTTCCAAAACTTGAAAATTGATAAATGATTACCTATCAGACAGATTATCAATTTGTTTTCACTATTAATGGTTTTCTTTATTCTCAGATATAGTACGCTAGTTGAATATACCTAATATTAACGGTTTCTGATTTTAAATGTCTGAATGCTGTCAATCCCATATTTTTGCTAATTTAACTCATAACTATATCTTTATTATATATGTTTCACCTCAATACATTTTCAAGATTTTGTTCGATTTAATACATGTTCAATCCTAACAGTAACAAAAATTTAATTTTATGAAATATCATCAATTAAGGAAGCGTAAATAATAAATGCTTATTTTTTCAAGTTAGGTACTTTTGTGTGCGTATCGGTTGTTAGGTCTGAGAATCGGACAAAATCTATTTTTCATCCCCCTAAATATTAAGGGTGGTTCATCCTTAATTTTTATTTTTTATTTTTCGGACAAAATTTTCTGTTCTATTTTTTTATGATACAACATTCAAAAATACATACAACCCTAAATTTTCATCCCTCTACAATTAACCCCTATTTTTTATTTTTAAACTCCTCCGAAATGGCTCGACCGATTCTCATGAAATTTTGTGTGCATGTCGGTTAGGTCTGAGAATCGGACAAATCTATTTTTCATCCTCCCAAATGTTGAGGTGGGTCTACCCCTCAATTTTTTTTTATTTTTCAGACAAAATTTTCTTTTCTATTTTTTTATGATACAGCATTCAAAAAACATACAACCCCAAATTTTCACCCCTCTACGACCAACCCCTATTTTTTTATTTGTTAAATTCCTCCGAAATGGCTCAAGCTATTTCCATGAAATTTTGTGTGCATATCGGTTAGGTCTGAGAATCAAACAAAATCTATTTTTCATCCCCATAAATGTTGAGGGTCCACCCCTCAATTTTTATTTTTTATTTTTCATATTTTTCATTTTCGTTCTATTTTTTTTATGATACAGCATTCAAAAATACATACAACTCTTAATTTTCACCCCTCTACGACCAACCCCTATTTTCATTTGTTGATTAAACTTTAATTTTTTTGGCAAGATTTTTATTTTGTTATGTCCATCGCGATTTCCATTTTTTTATTTCATCCACAGATACACAATAGGGTTGCAAGAGAGCAATCGAAAACATCAATAGTCGGTCTGAGAATAGGTCATAATATATTTTTTATACCCCTAAGTGATTAGGGTGGTCCTTCCCAAACATTTTTATGAATTTTTTGGCCAAAATTTTTATTTTTATTTTTGTTATGATGATTAAAAAATACAAACAACTCCAAATTTTCACCCTTCTATAAACAACCCTTATTTTTTAATAGGCATTTTAATAATTCAAACAACGTTTGCCGGGTCAGATAGATTGATAGATAGATAGAAAGATATATAACTATCTAGATAGATAGTTAGATAGATAGAAAGATAAGATAGACAACTATCTAGTTAGATAGTTAGATAGATAGAAATATATCGGCAGATAGATGAATAGATAGAAATATAGATAGATAAAAATAATTTATATGGCAGAACAACGTTTGCCGAGTCAGATAGATTGATAGATATGTAGATGGATAGATAGATTGTCAGATAGATAGAAAAATAACAATCTAAATAGATAGTTAGATAGATAGAGATACATCGGTAGGTAGATGAATAGATAGAAAGATAGATAGATAAAAATAATTTATATGGCAGAACAACGTTTGCCGGGTCAGATAGATTGATAGATATGTAGATAGATAGATAGATAGTTAGATAGATAGAGATACATCGGCAGATAGATGAATCGATAGATAGATAAAAATAATTTATATGGCAGAACAACGTTTGCTGGGTCAGCTAGTATATACATATATATATATATATATATATATATATATATATATATATATATATATATATATATATATTATTATATATATTATTTCGTTATAAACAAAATTAATTACTTCCACAAATTTTTCTTTTCTTTCGGACCCTAATGAAATTGTCGGTCATACTTAACTCCAAATGACTCCAATTCTTCATACCTACTTCAGAGATATAACGAACATAGTTCTTACACCTGTAGTGAACTTATTCATTCATAGAATATAGAAGAATAAAATTTTTTCATTTCACATTTCCTCGATTTATCTATTTTGACTTATGTCATTATTGTTAAAAACTAGCTTAAAAACTGTATGATCTCCAATTAATCAAAGTTAAGTGCATCTATTTATTCAATATGTTGTATATCACTAGTTTTGAAGAAAGTTATTAAACTAACATAGCCCCGTTTTTTGCATTGTATATCATTGCATACATAACTTCTTTTGCTTAGTTATACAACAGATTAATTATAAAGATACATTGTTAGTAATAAAAATGCAGGATGATTCATATATAACAATTTGATAGCGAATAAGTATAAATTCAGAAGGAATTCCAGCTTTGCGGTTTTATTACTCAAAAGAATTTCATCATATCTCCATGAATGAAAATTATCGAAACAATATTGAAATAATTAAATATTTGAGATATGTAATTAATTCTTTTTTCATTTCAAGGAATCTAAATTTCAACTCTATTTCTGAACTATTAGCAATGAACTTGAATTTATGTAATTAACCAACATATACAAATTTTTGAACCACGGATTAATTAATGAATGAAAATACGTTTATTAATCTTGTGACAAGGACGGGGGTCTCCAAAAATTAGTGAATTGGGTCTTTGAAAAAAAATTATCAATTTTTTAATATATTTTAAAGCTTTGTCATAAATTATACTAATATTCGATGCGAAAAACCCTTTTAAAGATTTTTTTTCATTATTTATGAATAATTTAAAATTGATAAAATTTCACAAAGAATCGCCGGGCTACAAACGCGCCAGGATGGGTGGTCAATGGGTCATGTTTGTGACGTCATAATGTTAAAGAAATTTCTCCATAGTACGTGTGAATTCTATGTGTAAATTAACTAAAAAATAAGTTTTGTGCAAAAACTTTTTTAAAATAGCTACCTACTTTTATTTAGTCATGTGTGATAAAGGATTTATAAAGGACGATAATATGCCTGATGTATAACATCTTGTCGAAAATAAAAATAAAAATTTTGGAGAGTTGTTTTTGTAGTATTCAACATAATTATGAGAAGCAAGCACGATATCTTTTCAGGTTTCATATATTAGATATTTTTATTTTTTTTTAACTCAAGGGACCTATAGTTTTACGCCGGTTCGGAACGGCCAATGAGATTGAAACTCCATTACCCAACAGTTAATCATATTTAGAAACTCTAAATTTCATTAGACATACACAACACCCAAGAGCAAGGTGGAACTCGAACCCACAATCCTCGGTTTACAAGCGATATACCGTACCGCTGGGCAACCGAGGCCTCTATTTTAGATATATTTATTAATATTTTCACGACAACAACAAGATTTAATCGATTAAAAGCCAGAACACTGTATCAGCTGTGTATTACGATCTGTACAAATTAACATTGTGACGTCACACGCACTTTTGTTTCTTCGGCAACTGTCTGCTTGTTTTCGGTAATGGATTCAAAAATAAATTTTTTATTTACTATAACTTTTTAAGTAGAGCGTAACATAAAAACTTATCTTTCCATTTATCACAACAATTTTTTTTTCAAATACCCAATTGTTTTTTCTTTATATACTTCTTTATGTGATTCTCTTTTGGAACTTCATTACTTTCTTTCATTCATTCTAATTATTCAAAAATATCAGCAAATTTTTGACAGGGAAAATGAAGTGACATAAAAGATTAAGTGATACACAAAATTTTCAAAATACTTCGCACTTATTTCAGTTATTAAGTTAACCTTTTTGAATTTTCAATTGAGTCAATAAAGAAAACGTTAATGTTATGAATATACTCAATTAAAAAATATTCTATTCAGACAGATATATTACATCACAGAATTTTTGATGTGAAATGAAAATTTGAAATTTTTCAGTAGTGTTTTAGATGAATACCAATTACAGAGTTTTGAATTATGGGTATTAAGAGTAAACATTAAAATTTAAGTTCGGGAATAAAAATATTTTCGGGTTTCAAGCAATTCGAACCAAAATCAATCCCATCCAAGATATCTTTCGAAAATACCTACGTACATACTTTTAACCCTATTACTCCAAAATTGCGACCTTCATCATGTAATTTCTTCCCCCAGGGGGTCAACCCCCCAACCTATTCGAACCAAAACGAATCCCACTCAAGATATCATGCGAAACTACCTATTTACAAACTTTCAACTGTATTGCTTCAAAATTGCGCCCGTTATAGTGTAAACAACGCCAAAATACATAAGCACATATATATATATATATATATATATATATATATATATATATATATATATATATATATATATATATATATAGATATATGAAATTAAGTTTTTGGTGCGAAGCATCATAAAAAGTCATGAAACGAAAAACTATCTTGGTCCTAGGTAAGGGTTGCCATCACCTAAATTGCTGACGCCCGACAAAAAATTTAAAAACCCCGGACTTTTGGGGAAATTTAGTTCTTTCCCGGACACCCCTGAAAATATAGTTTTTGCGAATAATATAAAACATCGTTTATATTTTAATTTATTTAAACTTTAAACCGCTTGTTTGCGATATAAACAAACAACAAAAAACAAATAAAATATCTACCTACTAATAGGTATAACACAGTTTACAGTTTTCTCTTTTTGAGCTAATCTGGTAACGAAAATAATCAAAAAAAACTCTTTTTTTTGGTATCATCAAATAAAAAACAACTCATAATGATAATTTTTGGTAGATCAAAATAGATCAAATAGACTAAATTCTACATTGTAACAACAAATTATAGGATAGGCAATCTAGTTCGGTTAGATAGGTTAGGTAACAAAAAGCCAAAATTATTTATTAACTATAAATTAAAAGTAAGTAACAAGTGTTAATTTTAACGTGGTCAAGTTCTTTTTACTAATTTAACGTGACTTGATCTTTTTCAGACTTGCCAATTTCTCCCAAAATGTCTTTCTTTTCCATCAGGAATTTTTAAACGAGGGAGTAACTCAAATCTTCAAAATTATACTTTATTTTGGTCAGATAAGAAACCGAATGTGTATTTAGCAAGTTTCTCTCTGGATTTAGCTTAACGATTATAAATTAATTTTTAACTATGATTTATTTTAATATATTGCTCATCTTTAAATCAATCAGGATTCCCCGGACACAAAATTTGTCCGGGTTTTACCCGGACATATTTTGAAAGCCCCGTCCGGACGACCCCCGGACGCCCCCTAAACTAGGACAAATCCGGGGAAACCCGGACGGATGGCAACCCTATCCTAGGTCCAACTTTGCTAATCGCACCCATCTTAATAAGCAGTTTTTCAAAGTGAATACCTGCTAATATTATTTTATGATGTGAGAAGGTGTATGAAAATAAAAAATATATAGATTAAAATTTAATTTTTCTTTATTTCACTTACCTATGAATTATAATATCTCACGTAATATCATTTAACATATTAATTAGGATGATATATAGAGAACCATAAATGATCAAAAAGTACTAAAGTTTTTCAAGTCCAATTTGTTAAAACGGTTTCAATTCTTTTTTAATAGCATTTGGAGGAATTTCCTCAATTTTTTAGACAGCAAGGCTTGCCTGGCACGATGTTAAAATTAATGAATATTCAAGATTCACCAACGTAGCCAAAGAGAAGTAGGAGGAGGAGGTTTAATCAATGGGATGACGAAATCACAAGAAATCCCCATACATTTAGTTCAACGCTTCATAATATTGCATTGAACCATTGGTCGGCAAGTGTAAAATCCAGTGAATCATCATTAATTGTAAACAAACGCTACCTATAAAATACCTCATATCAATAGTTTGCTTTTCATATCAGAGGTATACAGCCAGTTGTATGGTCAGATGAAGAATAAGGGAATCCAATATTTACCATTTCACGTAAATTGTTTAAAGCTACAACGCGATGTTTTAATAAACGACGTGTACCTATAAGTATTAAGAAACGCAATTTTAAGTGCCAGAGGTATATTCTTTGAATCTGGAATATGTTTTAAACCAGTTTGAAAAGCAGGCTCGGCTACTATTTCCAAGTAAAATAATCAAGACAGAACTGTGGCCAGTAGATCTAGAGGTACTAAACAGTAAACCAAATTGATTTTGTTAAGTCGCACTATAAATCTTAAAGAACGAAAGGTCAAATAAAATTATCCGTGGAAAAGGTACAAATGTCGACGCAACTTCTCAAATTGCATGTATTCAATACATGTTTCTTATTTTGTCTCACTATTTCAAAGTTTCTGATTTTGTGCAATATATAATTTACATAATAAGTAGTAGCTGGAATGAGATAAGGAGACAACAAATCAAGTAATTATATAATATTTCCCGTGAAATTAGTTCTGATATGTTTTCCGGAATTATTTATTTCCCATTAATTTTGTCAAGGCCAATATTATAATAATATGCATCCACGAAATGTGCGATGTATTTTGCAGATGTTATGATCAATTTTATCATATATGTAATTTATATATATATATATAGATATTTATATATATATATATATATATATATATATATATATATATATATATATATATATACAGGGTGTCCTAATTGCCATGAGTCATTCATGCTATATCTCGGTAACTAAAAATTTCTATCTCCAGCTACGGTGGTTTTTCGAAAATTGCTCAGAACTATTTGATCGAATATCTTAAAGAGTACCTATAGTTTTTACAAAAAATTAGTAGAGAAAATTTTTTTCTTCAATTTGGTATTTTTTAAGGAAATTTGCTTCTACTAATTTTCGAGATATTACCAACTCACTTTTTCTGCATACAGACCCGTATTTTTCATTCCAATTCTTTAAAAAACTTTTTTTTGCTGATTTTGGCGATATTTGATAACATAGTTTTTAGCAATTTTTCGAAAAACCACCGTAGCTCGGGATAGAAATGTTTTTTTCAAATCAGGAAACGGATTTTCAAAATTCCCCAAAAACTGCGCATTTTGTCTAATTTGACCAACCTTGTGGTTGTTATAGTTACTGGGATAGAAAAAGTGGCTCATGGCAATTAGGACAACCTGTATATATATATATATATATATATATATATATATATATATATATATATATATATATATATATATATATATATATATATATATAATTTTAGATATATATATATATATATATATATATATATATAATATATATTATATATATATATATATATATATTATATATATATATATATATATATAATATATATTATATATATATATATATATATATATATATATATATATATATATATATATATATATATATATATATATATATATACAGTGTGTCTACGTAAGTTGGTTACATTTGCAAAGATTTTTCATTACTAGTAGTTAAGTTCTGTTCTAGAACTCAAAATTCAGCCATCGTATATTAAATTATATCAGTCGTATACGAGATGTGTCAAAAAAATTATTTTTGTTCAAGAGTAAACTACCTTTATTTTTGACCATATGGAAAAATTTTTGAAGAAAAGATGTTAGGAATTAGAAACTTTTTTATAAAATCAATGGGAACTAGTTTTGATGATTTTGACGTCGAAGAAATTTTAAATATTCAATATTGTTTATTTACAATAAAAAATATTTTCAATTATTTAAGTTTACGTTATTTGTTACTCTCTATAATACTAAATTTCCTAAATACTTTTATGTACTGAAATAAAAATCAATCAGTAATTTTATTACAATTCCTTCACTAATTAATCGATTTCCGGGTGTCCCTTGGCACCTCTCAACTTTTTTTTAGTATCAAACATCTCGTACTTGCTGTCAGGTACTTTCCATAGTTATTTTATATTATAGTTGAAAAACCTCTACGTTAAAATCATGTTACAATTATAGATTATGCTACAATTATGTTACAAATGGCAACGCTGTTTACACGTGACTCTTAAATTTGTATTAGGGTGGGAGAATCCGGTCGGCCGGGATTCCCCCAAAGGCTGGTACTCCCCCACCATAACCTATATATTGAATAAAATAATGTCACAGCATTCATTCATAAAATCACGAAATTATGATTCAATAGGAGCTGGTTATATTAGTCATTACACCGTGGTTTCATATTTATTAATTTACGTAATTAAAGAATCATCGTAGATCTCTACAACTCAAGAACAATTAACTGTAGTTTCGATGTATATTCGCGAAAGAATGATTTGTCACATCATTTATTGTTCCATACTAATATTTATAACATATTACTGATATATGTCATAAAAAGTTTTGCTTATTCAAAAACCCCATAAGATGAAGAAAAATTCAAGTTTTCAAAATCTGCTTCATTTTATAATCAATTTCATGTAAACCTCTATGAATTTTTGTTCGGAAATGTCATAATAATCGAAAATGAAACAGGTTTTGAAATACTTGAATTTTATTTCATTTTATGGGATTTTTGAATAAGCAGAACTTTTTATCAAGAATAACATTATTCACTTAAACTGAAAATAAAAAAGTTATAAAAATATATATATAAAAGAAATGGGTTAATTTGACTAAACTTATCACTACATTTAGTTGCATCGTGAACAGAAATATGTGTTTTTGAAACTTAGTGTCTGTTATAATAGGTACCTATCTACTTACATTTCAGAATCACTTGAGACTAATTGAAAAGACGTTTATTGGGGGAAATGGCGACTGCTTTCTATGAAAGCCATCAAGGTGTAAAAGATGCTCATGTGAGAATAATCGAGCAGCCAGCTCCAATTGTTCGATTTCGGTATGAGAGTGAAGAAAGAAATGCTGGATTACTACAAGGAGCCTCCAGTACAACAGATACGAAAAGTTTTCCGTCGATCCAAATTGTGGGCTATAAGGGTAGAGCGGCAGTATTAGTATCACTTGTAACCGCAGAGGAACCTTACAGGTGAATACTCCGGTCTTTTATTTCAGTCTGTTTTTTCAAAATCAGTCACATTGTTGCTCATCTAGAAGCTTGAGTTTTGCAATAGGTTTTCATAAGTGGAACTTTCAGGAGAATTCGACAATCATTACAGAAAATTATTTGTGCATCAAAACGTAGTGACCTCCATGTAGAGCATGTTTCCACCAAAATTTCAAATCGATTTTTCTCGCAGACTCTAGTTTTAACCGGTTAAAGCAAGATCCCTTTTTTCAGCTAGAAATGTCTGAACTTATCTATTTTGATAATTTAAGAAAAATCAAACTCTTCAAATATTCAGTTTGATATATTTTTATATTTTCTTAATATGATGGGGCTATTAAATATACTCAACTGATATCCTTTCAGACCTCACAGTTTAGTTGGAAAAGATTGCTGCAGCGCTGGAGTGTGTTTTCTTCAAATACCTCCAGAGACGATGTCAATCGAATTTAGGAATTTAAAAATACAGTGTGTGAAGAAAAATCAAATAAATGATGTGCTCAAGCGAAGGAAAATCAGAAATATAGATCCTTTCAAAAGTAAGTGCATACCTATCTGATTTAATTTAATGATTATTTATCAAATTTGAGCTGATTTTTCGCACTAGGAATCAATAGTTAACATTTATCTTATTGAATGCTTTCTTTCACAGCTGGATTCAGTTATCCAAGTCCAATAGATACTACTATTGTTAGGTTATGTTTCCAAGTTTTGCTAGAAGGAAATGAAAAGGGCAAGTTTAATGTAGCTCTTCCACCTGTAGTAAGCGAACCCATAGTGGACAAAAGAACAAAACCTGACCTTGTAATTGTTGAATTGTCAGATTGTGTTGCCTATGTAGATGGTGATAATAAAAAGATCATTCTCCTTTGTGAAAAGGTATGTATATCATAGATGTTATTTTTATTCCTCTTAAAGTTTATTTAGTGAAATTATTCAATTATTCATCAGTGTTAATAACAAATTAATTCACTTGTACCTACCTACCCTATAATAAGAAGTAAATTTTTGGTTAGATGTATTTGAACCGCATAATATAAATGATGATTCTATGATTTCTTTAGCTAAATAATTCAATTCATCCATTCTGGATGTCTTTGATGTGAAGACTGAAGAAATCGATCTTTTTATTGAGTTATAATGAAATTGTTCTATCAGCTTTAACAAATGAAACGAGTGATGATATGCTATATTAATTCGAAAAAACCCCTTCAACAGATCTCCAAAGATGATGATATTGAAGTTAGATTTTACGAGGAGAAAAATGGTAAATTAGTTTGGGAGGGTTTTGGTGATTTTCAACCCTCTCGTGTTCATAAGCATGTAGCTATTTCATTTCATCCCCCACGTTACCATGACCTCGAAATTTCGGATCCTGTGAATGTTTTTGTACAAATGAGAAGACCGTCAGATGGTACAACTAGCGAATCGTTACCATTTCAATTCAAGCCAGCATTAGGCAGAAGCAGAAAGAGACGGAAATTATCGAACTTGATGAATTCAAGCATGCAGCTTGGGATTGAAAGTAAGCGTTAATATATAATTACATTTTTATGGCAGGTTTTAATACATTTATTTCCATGAAAATCTCAATCCTGCTTTAATCCATATCTGGGGGAAAATTGATTTTACAATACTTTGATTTGAAGAACCCATTTTATGACACTACGACAACATTGGTCGTTACACTGGTTACCTGCAGCATTTAGCTGACTGAAAACTAAAGTTTAAATAACCTCTGAAATGTCAAGAGCATGGTGAGATGTGTAGCTAATCAGATTTTAGCCGTTTCACCAGTTGAATAGTTCGATAGTCTTAACTGGTCCTATTTCATGGAACTACAAGAAGTTATAAAAGGATCTACCTACGCATCAACCCACAATATAATTCCTTGCTGTAATCGTTTCTTTTAGGTACTAAAATTCATGTACATTGACATACCAAGAAATCACCATTCAGTTATATCTGAGTGGAGCCACCATGTGGTAAAACTCAACGTCATAGATTCAATTATTACATGTCTTTTTCTAATAATATTGTTATGCACTTCAACTAAGTTACAGCCTCAGCAATTAAAATATCAAAAAAACAAAAGTTTTTCTCAATTGTTAGTACCACCCACAAGCGTAAAAATACCTAATACGTAATAACAATAATATATTTCATTCTGGAAATGAACGATTCTAAACGCCTTTTCTTATTTCATTCAGATTACTCGATGCCTGAATATTCAAAATACGAAATGAATGGAGTTGGTGATACAACTATGGGTATGGAGGAATCACTTACTCTCTCCCGAGAACCTGATCACCAAGTAGTAAATTTGGATGCATTTTCGGAGTTATGTAAACAAGGTGAGAAAATTTTACATTAACAATAGGTAGTCATGCCACTTTGTCTAACTGAACTGACTTCCATTTATGTCCTTAATAACCGGAAGTATCTGCCAGTTCAAAAGTTCATATGCAGTGTCATATGCGATGCCAAAAATTGTATTGAATTTCGATATTTCACAGTGAAAAATACTAAAATATAGCTCTTCTGTTTCAGAAAGTACATACCACGTTGCTCAAGTAGAAAGTATAAATAAACCTGCTCAAACTACCTCTCAAAACACAACATCCACCATTGGTCAGCGAAGAAAGTCACCTACGTTAAAACAAAGTGATTTCCAAAATATACCTCGAACTGTTGAATGGACACAAATAAACCCTCAAAATAATTCGCTCACTTTGAATGGTATTAATCAAACTAGTACTCAAAATACTATTACAACAAATACCCTTCAAACTGTTTCTTCTGTCGTTGTTAATAATAATGATCCCCAAAGTGCAGATTCTAACAGAGATATTCCACATACCGCTCAAGAAGTAAATCATCTTACTGCAAATCATATTCAAAATATTCCGTCCAACTTCAACCACGTGATCCAGCCTGGCTTTATAAATTTTCAAAATACTCCTTCCGCCATAAATCAAATCGCTCAAGTTATTCTCCAGAATATACCTTCTATCATAAACCAGATGACTCAATCTAGTATTCAAAACACATCGTTGTCAACCAGAATTGACGATAAGACAGGTAATCAGTTTCTTCAAACTAGCTTTGAAACTAAACCTACTACGAATAACGGTCAGAGTACATCTCCTATAATCAATTTACAGGATCAAAGTAATCTGCAGAATTCACCGTCCAATATAAATCCACCGATCCAATTTATTTTCCAAAACACACCTATCAATAATCCCCAGGATGTGTCATCCACAATGAACCCCCCCTTCCAAGTTACCACCTCTCATAATACGAACATTCCTAATAACAGCCAACTTATTGATTCTCAAATCTGGAATATTCCCTTAAACTTGCTGAAAGAAGGTTGTGAGCAGTCAGAAAACTCAGAAAAAATTGAGCCAACTACGCTGAGTGCCATACTCGAGGGAATTCGAAATTCAGAATTTCAACCTGTTAAATTATATTCTGGGGAGCTGGGTTCATTCGACGGAATATCTGAACTTAATAATCTATCTGACGTGCTCAGTAATAATTTGTCGTTATCAGATATCGACGAAAGACCGGATCAGAACATGTCTGACAGTTTGACCAAGTTAATCAACAGTACAGCAGATAATATATGTCAAGAAACAAATAAATTTTGGTAAAAAACACTGGTTCTTTATTTTTAAATGGAAATTAATTTTTCATAACATTTACCATTTCAGATTTGCATTTCAAAAATACTAAGATGTAAAAATTTTAGTTCAAATTCAAATATTTAGCACGTGAAAAATAAAAACAGAATCAAATGTTTGGGAAGCTTTGTAATTTAACAGGTATAAATATTCACCTCTCTTGAATATTTTTACTATTTAATTACCTGTAAAGAATCTACTTTCGGAATGGATGGATAATATAATCTGTTTTTATTTAGTATTGTTATACACATAACATTGCGACACTCTTTCTTATAAAGTGACTGGTTTCGTTCACCACTTGGTGAAACTTGATTATTATGGGTGCAATGCAATCATAACAAACACCAGAGCAAGAGCTGGCTCTTTTTCGATAACCTACTCTTTGGTCACAGCACTTTCTTGAAATCAAATATTAAATTCTATGGTTTAAAATCAGACCTTACATTTGAAATATATTCTTAAGAAATAATCGTTATACCGCCAATATTCCTTTGTTCTATAAGAAATTGCTGTATCAATTAATTTAAATCAAATTTGAATAAGTACGAATATATTCTCTGAAATGGCTGCACAAAATTCAAGTGAATTAGAACTGCTACAAGGCTGGTTTGAAGAAATGAATAAACCATTGCATCAATATGAAGAACCAATACTAGATGAAAGTACATTGGAAATTCTAAAATTTGCTTGTGATACCTTTAAACAAGACATTCATGTTTTTATTACAGCCATTGAGGTACTTGAAGAATATATAAGACGGAAAGTTAAAAATGAAGAGACTTTGAATAATGAAGTTTTATTATTAGTAACAAGTATATTCATCAGTAGTAAATATACTGGCGAGCTAATTGATTTAAAAATTAAATATATAATTAAATTTCTTCAGAAATTAACAAATGTGGATTATGAGTTCAAAATAATAACTGCTACTGAAATTGAAATTTTGAGAACATTAGATGGTTCCCTTCCAATAACTACAATTGTTGATGATATTAATACAATTGTTGAACTTCATGTAAGAGAGAATCGATTGAAAGCAAATGTTAGGCCCCTTTGCCTTAACATCCTTCAATTGATGTATATTTGTAGAAAAAGATGGTTTACCGAACTTAAAAATTTGTATTGCCAAAATGAAGATTCATTTTTAGTTTTTAAATTTTTGATGGTTAATAGACTATATATACCTTTTGTTGTTTTGATAACATCATTGCGTCTGACTAATTATAAGCACATTTTAGATATTGATTCTGTGATAAGTGATATGACTCAATTCACAAAGATACATCGTGATCATTTGAATATTTTAGCTGGAATTATAATAAATTTAGTTCAAACAAAGCCATAACAATTCATTTAGAATTTTAAGCTACAGTGTTAGTTCTTCATTCATAGTACAAATAAAATAATTGTTGATAGGTTTATTCATCTGATAACTGTTAAAATAACTTGTTATAATTTGTTAAAAGACTGTAAATAAAGATAATTTTTATGGTTTCATTCATTTTTATTTCAGGTGAACCATTTAATAATATAATAATTTCTCTTGCCTACTCTCAGTAAAGATATATTATTTGGTAATATGTGTACATTCATATTTAAAACTTCATTAGGATTGCTTGCCTTTGCTTGATTGACATAAAATCCACCTGCTGAAATTATCCTTACTGCGTCTTCTGAAAAAATTATAAAAATGAAATATGACAATGTATATATAACACAGCACCAAATGTCTCGATGCTTGTAGTTTCTGAGAAGCTTCTATCCCTATATCCTACAATATAATACAATAGTCTCTTTAGAAAGGTCAGAGATAGCGAAAATGTCGTACCCATTCAATTTTCGCCTTTTTATTTATTTACTAATTTGAATATAATTTTTCTGATGAATTCACCACTCTATAACTACCACTGTATGGTTCTTAACTCAATCTGCCCGATGATGGTCTAGTGACCGAAATTGCAATCGCAGTGTTATATTTTTTGAAGTATTTTTGTGATAATAAACGTAGTAAATTCAAATTTTGTTTTTGTTCACCACTGTTAATATTAATTTGCTAGTTCATTTGTCTTCATTTCGTTCTTACTTCAATATTATTCTTCATTTTAGCGTTTTGATAATACTGACACTCCTTCAGTTTCAAGGTTTGCATTCCATTGTTTAGATACCTTTATACTTGTAAGTGATCAACTAATTTGAACTTGACATTCTAGATGCAAATATACCTCTATGAGTATCAATTTAGATTGAACGATTTTCATTTTACCATTTTGATAACTTGAGTTTTGAGGTTTACTTTATACTATTTCATACTTATTCCTTCATAAATTGGTACATTGAGGAACATTCCGGAGACACTTACTGGCAGAGGGCTAGACTCCAGATTGGGAGACGGTCCCCAAACATATGATCACCCTGAACTTAACCAATATTTCTGTACCTCGGAGGTAAAGGACACTATGTCACAATTAGCAAACTTTACACGAGAGCACTTTAAACTTATTTAATGTACTCTGTCGTAATTTTCCCAATTGTTTATTGAAGTTGTTTAACAAAAATCTACCAGGAGATTATTTGTATGATATATTTTTAGTTGTATTACCGCTATTTGAATTTTGATTATATTTAATGACTTTTGATGGACATTGTGCTGTATAGCTCTCATCAACTTATTGTTATGTGTGACATATGGTGTTTTTGGAAATTAAAGAAATAAGCAAAATTTAACACGGTTCGTAATACTATCATTTATTTTCACATATACAATAAAATAACACAGTGCCGGATTAAGCTAGCGCGGGGCCTGTAGCAAATTCGGCCAAGAGGCCCTTGGTTTGCCTTAGGTTCTCAAGTTTAGGGTATTAAACTCAGATTAGAGAAAACCGAAAATCTGTGTGCGTGACAACCCGGAGCGACTATGCAGGAACACGTATATCTGTGTGCGTGTAATGATACCAGTTTTTGAAATAAACTTCCTATATATTTTTTATTACTGTTTTACAAATCAAACTGGTTGGCTTTTTTTTAACTGAGGTAATAAAATAGTTCGTATATTATTTACATACAATCAAAGCTACATACGCACATTCAAATTCATGTAGATAAATGACATCCATGATACTTGTGAAAGAGCTAATTGAGCCAATTTGCCTACGGTCACTTAGCTGATTGGGGTTGAGCCATGAGAACTGACAAGAAACTTGGGCCACTCTTTTTCATTCACCAGGGGGTCACAAGTGTTGGTGTTACAATAATATGGTGGAATGTAAACTGATCCAACTAAAATACAATGCTAGACTAACATCTAAAGAGCTCCTCACAGTGTTTTACGTTGTGCCAAATATAAATGTACATTAAATTCTAATAGTTTGATAATCAATAGAATCCTATTTTATTTGTTCGGGTTATACCACTAGCTGGATAGATGATGTCAGGGAATTCCCCTGTTAGTTTTGCAGAGCTACAAACTTGCGAGTAGTGCAGGGCAAGTAGTACAAACACATAACTTGTGCGGCCAGCGCTAAATTTTCAGAAATGTGGTAAAACTTAAAATTATTGTTGCAGATTTTGACACCAACGTTTCTCGTGGTAGGTGTTATACAACCTATACCTTCGATTTAAAGTGACAAAATCGAGTTTTAGATTTTTAGGTGTGAGTGAAGCATAGCCTAAGCGCTTCGCGTTCAAGGTATAGAAGGTATTTTACGCTTATCTAAACTTTTTTTTTTTACTGTCAGACAGGCGTTGGAGCGCGGGGCCCCCAACCTGTAGCATTTGCTACTCTCGCTACGTAGCTAATCCGGCACTGAAAAAAAAACAGTAAACACAGGATTATGATCAGACTTAATAGCAACAAAATCTAGATTGGTTCTCCTTCATGCCTGTCTTGGTCGGGATAATCAGTCAGACCTGTTGTAGAATGTAGTATATATACTAGATTAGCAATAGTAAAACAAAGAATCGACTGCTATGGCTAATCCTAAGGTTATGTTTGATAAGTAAGTAGTAACATTTTAATAGGAACTGTTTAACAAAAAGCTTACCTATTCTTGCAATATTAGTGTCTAGAATTAAATCAAGAATTCTTTTTCGCGAGAGTTTTGATCCATTCTATCATCTATATTTGAAAATTTATCCACAAGCGATCAGGGTAACTTCAAATGATACATACGTGGCATCAATAGGGAAAACATAATAAGCGATACGCCCCCTACCGGTGTCGAATATTACTAGAGCATGGGAGATAGATTGCTTTGTTTACATCTGTTTACGTGTATTTTATGTGAGAAGTTGTTGAGTTTTAATTGTATTTTGGATCGTTTACAAACGTTCAGAAGAGATTAATCACTATTGTTGTGTATTCTATTGTTCATCTTGGGCAAAAAAACCCGAATATAGCTTACATACCTTTCCGAAAGCTGGACAATTCAAAGTTGCATTCCAAACAAAGTTGGGAAACAAGGAAATGATGGACAGAAGAAAGGTGTGGATTCATAACTTGAAGATTGAAAAAAAGTGTCTGAACATTAAGAGAGTTGTTCTTTACAGTTTACTGAGAATAATTATTTTCCCTGCAGTAAGTTTGTGGATTTTTCCATATAGAATTATACCAACTAATGATGTGCAATTTTCAGCTAACCGAAAACGTAGAGTTTTTGAAGTTCAATGCTATTCCAACGAAAAATCTTCCACTTTTATCGGAATCTGAACCTGGGTCATCATCCAGAGATTCTAGATAATTGTATTTTCTTTCATGTAACAACCAGAGATACTATTAAAATAATAATAACAAATGATGTTTATTTGCACAACCAAAATAACAGTTTATCATAACATCAAGAATATGAAATAAATCTGGACTCTATAGCTAGGTAAAAACTCAAATATTCAATTATATAATCAGGAAAACAGAGATTCTATCAAAAAAACCAGACTGTCAGAAGTCCACCATACTTTTAGGATAGCTGTTATACGTCAGGAAAATTCAAAAAATATAATAACTTATTACGTTCAAACCATTCAAGCAGAGTATTCATATTAATTCTTCTTTCATTTCATGTTGTTTCTTTCAGTTTAGCTGGTAAGTACTTAGTTTTGTCGATTATACTCAAAAATTCTTCAGTTCGTAATGAAAGTAGACATGTCAGAGATGTTTTCTTGAAACTTTTGAAAGTTTTTTTATTTTTTAAATAAATAGGTGTTCTATCATACAGCCTTTTCATGAGGTATACACAGTTCCTTCAACCAATTAATTTATTCGTCCTCTACTTTATTTTATTATTGATTTTCATGTTCAATGATAAAAACTCAGTGTAAATTTCAACCTGATGTAGGTAGGTTATCTACTGTTGAACAGAGATAAAATTGTCCTCAATCCAAACACAATATATCACAGGAAAATACAAAGTCCAAAAAAAACACAAATTACGACGATAAACGTTCGAAAACTCAAAACGAAATGAACGTAAATACCATTACAACCAATGTAAACAAACAGCTAATCTCCCATGCTCTAGTACCGATATTAGCCGTTCCGGCGCTACGATCTTAATTTCGGGCGCCTATAACCTACAATCTGTTCTCAGTTGGTGGGAAATACCCCAGGTGGAGCGGCAGTATAGAACACTATGTCCAGATGGTGTTCATTATAATTATGCAAGGAAGCATAGAAGTATACAACACTATGTCCAGATAATGTTGTATTCCCCTACATAAAAGTAGACTTGGTGTTCCGTCGAATTTCCGTAACTTCGCTGAATATTGATTTAGGACATAGTGTTATATACCTCTGTGTACATCATGCAAAGGATAATATTGTTGTGTAGTTAGTCCGTTTTCGCCAAAAATGGACATAGTGTCCTTCACCTCCGAGGTACAGATTTATAAATGAACATCAGTTATATTATTGAATGGAATTGGCATTTACTTGGTAAAAGTTCATATTCATAACTTTATAAAGAAATAAAAAAACTAACTTTTCACAGGTTGAAATAAAAATCTATTGAGTAAACGCGTTTCGTCATAACATTGACTTCATCTCGTACTAAACTATGGTATTACAAAACAATCTATTTATACGAAAATTGAATATAACAGAGGGGTTCCTAGAGAAACTAAATAACAATAAGTAATTCATTCAGAGCTATTAGTAGGTACCTACATTGAACAGATTAAGGAGAGGAGAAGGGTTTACTTCAATCTGGTCGTTAACTAAATTTCCGGAATTTTTATATTTATTGATGTATAGGGATTGCCAACAGTTGGTTTTATGGAGACTATTTTCAAATTGTAATATATTATAATTGTGATTAAAGGTATGGTTATATTCAATAAGATGACACGGATAATTAGAGTCCGTTTTCTGCTTAATATAGCTACGTTGGTGTTCGTGTATTCGAGTTTTGAAATTTCTAATTGTACGTCCTATATAGAATTTTTCACAATCGTTACAGTCGAGTTTATAAACACCAGTACGTTCATCTCTATGAATTTTTGATTTGTTGTTTATAATCAATTTTCCAATGCTATTATTGGTTTTATATGAAATTTTGTTTTTGAAAAAACAATTTCAGGTTTTCGGAAGTTTTGCCCAAGTATGATAAACTGTTAAATACTGTACTTTTTTCAGATATAAGTGGGTAAATTTCTGAAATTGCCATTTTGTATTTTTTCCTCTGAATGAGGCTGTCAATCATATTAGGTGAATAACCATTATTTACTGCCATTTGTTTAATTATATGCAATTCCTTCTGAAAATTAGCTTCGGACAACGGAATTTTGAAAAGTCTGTGAATCATACTATGATAAGCCGCTAATTTATGTGAAAAAGGGTGTAATGATGTGTTATGAATTGTAATATCTGTATGAGATGGTTTATGAAAAATTGAAAATTCGTGTTTGTTGCTTTTTCTGGTAATAGTTAAATCTAAGTAATTAATAGAATTATTCATTTCAGTTTCTAGAGAAAATTTAATACGAGGGTGTATGGAATTAATATAAGTAATGAAATTATCCAATTCTCTATCTGTACCAGTGTAGCAAACAATGACGTCATCAACGTATCTATACCAATAAAGAAAGTATTTACTGCTGAAGTGGTTCATAATAGTTTTCTCTAAATTATCCATGAAGATTTCTGATAACAAAGGGCTTAAGGGATTTCCCATAATCAAACCTTCCTCATTACTATAACACATGTGGTTGAAACTGAAATAATTTTGTTCTAAACAAATTTCCAGTAAATGAATAATATCTCACTGTATAAGTGGATGAACATCATCAGTTATATTATTCGAAAGTTTTCTATTAATAGACCAATGAGCAACAAAAAAAATACCTTTTGTTGGAAAACAGTTTGCTTTCATTGCAAGATCTAATATATTCTGGCCAGCTTCTGGTAATAATTCCACTACTGTAGCTCCCTTGAATATATCTCCAATTTGATCTGCATTCATTGTTCCTAATGCTGCAACACTACCTTCATATAAGATTTTTGTGGTTGTTTTTGCTGACTCCAAACCTGAATGTATGAAGTATATTACTTAATCTGCGATATATAAGTAAGTTACTTTTCAGTTTTTCAGATTTCAAAAAGTGCCAGATTTTTTTTCAATTCATTCAGACAAGTAATAATACATAAAACAATTATTTAGCTCAATCTTGTTATAAATATATCCAGAAAAACATCAACAGAAACAAAAATTTTCACAAAAATTAAATCTTAATAAAATTTAATTAAGATTAATTATAAATATATTATATTCTGTAAAATATGTAGAAAATAAAAGACTGATACTTCAATATCAGCAAAATAACAAAAACATACCTTTTTCACCATGAACTAGCAAAAGAACTTGGTCAGCTAAAACTTTGTGTGGTTTTCTAAGTTCAGGTTTCTCAGCATGTTGTCTCATGAGATCCTTTATTTCTCCAAGTGTAAGAAAGGTAAATAATTTTAGCATTCTCTCAACTTCAGAATCAGAATGACGCATCCAAAATTGATAAAGTGTAAAAGGTGATGTTTTCTTTGGTGATAACCAAACTGCATTGCCAGCTGATTTTCCAAATTTGTCACCCATCTCAGTAGTTATTAAAGGCAGTGTAAGACCTGAATAAAGTTAATATTTATATTATAAAACTACCAGCAAATAAATTAAAAATATTCTAATGAACATATTTTTATATATTTCAATTAATATGTCTCCTAATAAGGTGAAAATTGTAACATTGAAGCAAAACCAGATAATGACAATGTAACTTATACAAGTATAATATAATTTTGGAGGTTGAGGAATGAACGAAAAAAACTTATTTTAATAAGACCTCTGAAAATAAATGTTCTAAAGAACAGATTAATTTCACTCAGAATTTCATTAAAGTACTTTTTATTTAGAATTAACAAGATAATCTCACCATATACTGGTTTCTTGCATGCTTTACTAATTAACTCGTGTCCTGACATTATGTTTCCCATTTGATCACTGCCTCCAATCTATAAAGAAAAAATTTCAGAATAAGAATAGTCCAGGTACCATCATATAAGTACTTGAAAGCTACAGTTATGATTCTGGAAAAGATGCAACCAATCATATGCTTGGAAGAGTTGATAACTAAATTCAGTAAAACTCATCCCCGCAGAAGACTGAAGTCTTGACTGAACACTGCTTCTGGAAACAAGTGTGCCCATCCTTAGGTGTCTTCCTGCACCTCCTATTAGTTCAACAGCAGACATATTTTGATACCAGTCATCATTATTCAAAATTCTGAAAGTAAATATGCATAGTAATTATATGTAATTTAGGAGTACATAACAAGATAGTATGCTTGTTGGAATCTGTCGTTACTATGCGATAAATTATCATTTTGATCAGAAACCATGGGGCATATGATGGTTGTAGGACCAAAATTGCAATAGCAGTATATTTTTATTTATTTTGTGATAATAAACATGGGCATTAAATGCTTTATCAATATTTTATTCATATTATATTAGGTAATCATATTGAGAGGTACTTACTTCACAGGAGTTAATGTTTTGTCTTTCGTCCAAATATACCTTCTGTGATTTTCAAATATTGTTTCAATATTTTCATGAATACCATTTACATTATAATCTACAAAATTTGTTGCTAAAGGATCTCTTTCCCTTGTTTTCCCACTAGGATCACCTATTTTACCTGTAGCACCACCAATCTAATAAAAAAACAATAAGTACTAAAATTCAATCACACAGGACATATCTTACTAGTGCTATTGCTTGATGTCCACCTCGTTGCCAATGAATTAAATTTATTAATACTAACAAATTACCAACATGTAAACTATCGGCAGTAGGATCGAAGCCTCCATAAACACATTGTGGTGAACCATTTAATACATCAATAACTGAATTCCTGAAAATAACAACGGTATAGAATGGAACCACACTAAATTTGAGATGCCATACTTTGAACTTACGTTGCATTTTCTGGAAATATATCGTGTAACAATCCTCTTTCTTTCAATTGAATTATATTTCTACTCGAGTTTTTCCGATTCTGGGAAAATATTAAAATACGGCATTTCAAAAAATGTCTTAAAATCATTTTTTTTGTTTCCAATTGGGATATCCTTACTGAAAATCCAGCATCCAGCAAAGGTGTTTTACTTAGTTACAGTCTGATATTTATAGGTTATATACTTTCATTCATAGATAAAGATATTACATCGAACAATATTTTATAAATACTTTTCTTGGTTTTTGAACGTGGTACAAATGTATTTTACATTTTACGACATCCAAAGTTGAAGAAATTATTTATATATATTATATATTATTTCGGCTTATCATAACGATTAGTTCAATGTACACCGTTTGATAACACTTTCCCATTCATTAATTTCCATGATGAGCAATCAGAGAATGTGAAACAAATTTTGAGTGTATTCTGGTTTTCAAACACATCTTATCCATATTTTTATTCAGAAGCTTCCATCGACGTTGATTACACATTTGGAATTATTTGTATATAATGTAATCATATTCAAATATCTGCATACAGTGCCTAAATTGAAGAGCATTAGTTATCACAATTATTTTATAGCTATATCTTCGAAAATAATATTAAAACTCGAGAAGAAAATTTTTATAAATATCCTAACCCATCAATAAAAAAACATGTAATACCTAACTTATTCACATTACTAACAATGTTCATTGTGTATTAAAAAGGATAAAAATAGTCATTTAAGTTTTTTTGTCCGAAAAACGAATAAATTAATGAAATACACTGAAATGAAAATTGAGAATGGTACCTATAGATTTCTTTATGCGAATTTTTGCAAACAAAAAATGAGGCGTGTCACCACTAAAGGGCCTATATCCACTGTCACAAATTTTTCAGTATTTGCAAAAAACTGTTAAGAATAAACTATAGTGATAATAGCCACTAGAACTCGTTTAAATTATATTTACTAACTTATTATATTAATATTAATAGATAACGTTAACGTAAAATGTAGGAAACAGCCGTGAAGTAGCTTAAAAGTTTGGATATAGAACCTTTTGCTGTAATGAAATGGATATAGGAAGCTTTGCAACAACAATATTAGGATTTAGGCTGGTTTGGCGTGATATACTCAGATAAATATAAGATGTTCATCTTTATTCTTGTTTTAAATTAAAAAAATTAAACCGAAAATCCTTCATAAAAATTTATATTTTAGAACAAAAGTTAAAAAAACTCGTTCAGTAAGTGTCTCATCTGCATGTCCTTCACATGTCCTTCTCATCTTGTCCTTCGGGGTCCTCCATGTCATTTGTTGCAGTTGTTTCTAACGACATCTCGGCTGTGCTTCCCGAAATCACTTTCCTATAGACGGAGCATTCTTCCAGTGTGTCCCAGGTTTCGCCAAAGTGCTTCCTCAGAAGCTTTTTTACATCATCAATCTTTGCTGCTTTTAAAGTGACTCCCAACGGTATTTCATCTGGCAATGGAATCGAACTTATTTTGACAACCTTTTTAACAACCAATTTACCATAGCTTAGGTCACTGTTATAACTTGTTTCACCTCTGACCAAGATATTTTGCTGTTTTGATTTAGTAAGAATGAACCGTTTTGCTTCATTAAACTTGAAGTGCTAAGATGTAGTTTTTTTGAAGTAACTCCCAACTAAAGTTTTCCAGTCGTAAACCTTCAAGTCAGTGCCCAATTTAATAATAGTGGAGTGCTCCGAAAAAACGCGCTCATATTCTGTTCGTTGTATTATTACTGGTAGCTTACGAAGTTTTTTCTCTATGGAAGCAAATACACGGACGGGTGGCAAAAACGAGTGACTTTCCGCAGAAGATTTATAACGATTTCATTGGTTTTATGGATATTGGCTCTTTTGTCGCGTTCATGCTGATGAATATAGAGCCGTCTGCAGCGACACCCGATATTCGATAGTAGTTTTCAACGAGATAAAATCCTCTTTGACACATTCACAATCTACCAGCATATGCGTTGAACTGCACAGATTTAAAAACAGAGTCGAACTAATTTTTAACCGAAAAAGGATATAGGCACTTTTGCTGTGATACGCCTCAAATATTCTTACTCGTCAGTCTTTGATTCCATGTCTTAGCTTCAAAGATGTTGACTTATTGAGAAATTTGAGGATGAAATACCAAACCAAAAAATGTAAATAGAGTTTTAATTAGCCTTCAACTGAATTTGGTGATAATCATTTAGGGAAACCAAAAATATCATTTGAAATCTTGATCGATTTACCCTTGAATTCGATCGTGAATATCAATGTGAATTTAATCAATCTGTGTCACACAACTTCAGCTTCTACATCATTAACACTATTCGCGGAATGAGTAATAAACAAGAACTTTCGACTCTAATTAGCCAAACATTTTTTGTCCATAGTGCATTTAGGTAGAACATGTTAAACTAACACAAAAAACGTCTTTTCTTATTATAAGCCGAAGTTCTAGTTGACCTCATGTTAGTTTATAAGTACGAAAATGCCAAACCAGCAGACAATTCTCAATAAAATAGTAAAATTGAAAAGTACCAGTTTTTACAATGACATAATTTTCTAGAAGCCATATAATTAATTTATCTATATTTGTCGCTTATTTCAGTCTATTCTCTCTACAGCTACTGATTCCGAATAATAACAATGATTACTTAATGGACTTATTTGAATGTAATCCCACGTACAATAAAGGTTCAGTGATTTTTATCATTTTCAATTGGTTGCCATTTTAAAAAGCAATTTAGTATGATGGACTTCTACTACGCATTAGTCCCCAGTAAGCTTCTGAACGTAATTTTGATAAACACAAATTGTTAACGTCTATAGCAGTAAATTTGTTCTTGAGGTATTACATATACTATACCTACTAGACTTAGATAAATCTGAATCAAATATGAAAAGAATACATTCTTGTCAACAAATGGTTATAATATAAAGTTGAATAATTATTTGCTTTTTTTTCATTCATTTGCATATAATTTATTATTAATTAGATGCAAGACGTAATAAACTGTTGCAAACTATTGTTTACGTGGAATCACTGATTTGAAAACCATAAATGTTAATACTTAAATTGGATGTTTCAAATCAATGTTATTATATATTGGAACCGATTGAATAGAACGATGCATTTTATAAAAAAATTCAAAAAAAGTTCGTTGTGGTGCATTATTATGTAATTTTTGGTAGATAAATGTTTGATCTGTTTGTCCAATGTTGAAAGGAAACGAGATATTTTTAATTGGTGGAGGATTTATAGTGATTTCGAGCTATTATGGATATGATAATATCTATTTTTAACATAATGTTTGTGGTTTCATTTGCAATGAAATCAATATTTTTTTATTGTATTCTACAAAAAGTTGTTTTTGTTAATTTGTACTCTCAAACATTTATCCAGTCGATAGTCTAGTCAACAAATGCTTTTTGTTCAATTTTTTTCAGCAGTCTCGGAAAAATATGAGCAAGGTGTCATTCGATTCGGGATAGAATGTAGATATTTTTTGAAAAAAATAAAGTTCCGCTCGCGAAAATTGTAAAAGTTATAAACAATTTACTGAAAGAACAAAAGAGGGGTTTGGTTTTCTGCGAATAACTCAAAAACTAATTGAGGTTTTTGATATACAAAAAAAGATTCCCGAAACTATAGGATCAATATTCATAATTTTCTCAGAGGGGTAAAAATAGCCACGCCCATTTTGGACTCTTTAACAATAAACATTATTTAACCATATTAAATAGAAAAATTAATAAATTAAAAAATTCAGTGGCTTACTGGATATGTGAATGAACTATAATCCGGTGACAAAAAATTTTTATCCCGATTCTTCAATGAGTTATGCAATAGTTAATTATCAACTTTTTTGGGTTTGAACATGAAAATTGTAAGTCTTATTCTCTTCAACTATAGATCTGAGATTTTTTTTCTTTCTTGGAGCTATTTTTGAAAGGCTTTAGAATAAATCATTTCTGAAAAAATTTTGAAAATTTAAATTTTTTCGTTTTTAATCAACAATTAACGTAGTTTCGAAATAAAGACAAATTTTTTTATAATAATTTCAGTAAATCCGTTTTTTGTCATCGGAAGCTGCCCGAATAAAGTTTTTTTGAATTTTCATCCCTTATTGTATGATAAATTATTATAAACAAATGCGTTGTTAATAAGATAATTGAAAAAAAAAAATTATGATTATTGAATTTTTTTTATTTTGGAACTAAGTGAATTATCAATAAAAAACTTCGAAATGAAATTTTTTGAATTTTTTCAACGAGAATCTATTCTGAAACCTTTCAAAACTAGCTCCTAGAAAGAAAAAAATCTCAGATTTATAGTTTAACTGTTACCACACTTGCAATGGTCATGTTCAAGCTGCAAAAAGTTATGAATTAACTATTGCATAACTAATTGAAAAATCGCGATACATTTTTTTTGCCATCGGATTATTGTTCATTCACCTATCCAGTAAGTGCTTCAATTTTTCATTTATTAATTTCCCTATTTCATTAAATAGGTAAATAATGTTTATTGTTAGTGTCCAAAATGGGCGTGGCTTGCGCGAGCCAGATTACCCGTTTTCGGCCGTATTTTTACCCCTCTGAGAAAATCATAAATAATGATCCTACAGTTTCGGGAATTAAAACTTCATTATAGGAAATTTTCTCTTCATTTCAAATCTTTTTTTAGATATCAAAAATCTTAATTAGTTTCTGCCTTATTTCTAGAAAACCAAACCCCTCTTTTGTTCTTTCAGTAAATTGTTAATAACTTTTACAATTTTCGCGAGCGGAACTTTGTTTTTTTCAAAAAATATCTACATGCTATTCCTATTGAATGACACTTTGCTCATATTTTTCCGAGACTGCTGAAAAAAGTTGAACGAAAAAGCACTTGTTGACTAGACTACGAAATAAAAACTTGCTGATTTGAAACAATTGTAGAATAACTAATTCTAATTTCTTTTTCTCATTTCCAAAATGTACCGGAAATATATATATATATCTATAGTTATATCTTGATATCTATATATATATATATATATATATATATATATATATATATATATATATACAGGGTGTCCCACAATTTTTTAGACAGGCTATAACTCTAAAACAGCTGAAGATAACTTCATGAAATTTGGTATGCAGCAATTGGACGGATTTTACAATATTGCGAATCCCTCATGACGTCAGCGAAATCATCACCGTAGCTATGACGTCATGTCATTATAAAATGTCAAATGTAAAGGTGGTCGTGTGACTGCTCATATTAAAGGTC
The DNA here is from genome assembly GCA_030704885.1 of Cynegetis impunctata. Classification (NCBI taxonomy): domain Eukaryota; kingdom Metazoa; phylum Arthropoda; class Insecta; order Coleoptera; family Coccinellidae; genus Cynegetis; species Cynegetis impunctata. Next base: position 2,576,894 of record JARQZK010002889.1, read on the forward strand.
TTTTTATTCTAAATTCAACCATGTAATACACTTAGTATGTTAAAATTTATTAGTTGTGTATTTTCGATCGAAAGGAGTTTAACAAAATAAATAAAAAAGTTTAATAAACAAATTTAATCACATGAAAATCAGGTTTGAGGTGTTGAAATTAATTGTAGAATAATGGTATTATTGCCTTGATTTTCATGTGATTAAATTTGTTTATTAAACTTTTTTATTCATTTTGTTAAACTCCTTTCGATCGAAAATACACAACTAATAAATTTTAACATACTAAGTGTATTACATGGTTGAATTTAGAATAAAAAGACCTTTAATATGAGCAGTCACACGACCACCTTTACATTTGACATTTTATAATGACATGACGTCATAGCTACGGTGATGATTTCGCTGACGTCATGAGGGATTCGCAATATTGTAAAATCCGTCCAATTGCTGCATACCAAATTTCATGAAGTTATCTTCAGCCGTTTTAGAGTTATAGCCTGTCTAAAAAATTGTGGGACACCCTGTATATATCCATTAATTTCATGAAGAGATGGATCTCTTCAAAAAATTGGGACTCCAGTGATGATTAACTTGAGAACTTCATATCTATTCCGGATATTGAATTAAAATTTGAAGGGATTAAGTAATCTGAATTTACTTCCATTTATGTTCAACATCGTTCTTGACCCTTAACCACCTTCAACCGAGAGTGATGTCAGATTTCATTAGCTGGCACCTTGCCAACCTTACCTTCAATCTAGACTGCTCTGGAAAGTACTGTTACAGATGTGTCCGCTAACTTAATTTTGCGGGGGTTTCAATAAAACAAAGACATTTTCAAACGTTGGTACAAACATTTTTCTACCTACTAATTTCAATACGTCAAATTAACTGCGACAAAATCTGAACTAAAACCAATATAACTGGTAGTTGATACACATGCAACTCTATTTCATTATTTATTGGTATCAAACGAAGTAACCTTCGATTGGAAGTTGTTTTTGATTCATAACTTAGAATGGATTATCAATATTCAGTGCACATAACATCAATATTCATGTAAACACAGATTTTTTTTCGTTCGGTTGAATACGCAACTCTAATTCTGTGGTTCATAATACGTTCAAAATATGTAATACGTTTGTTTATTTCTAACATCATATCTGATAGGTATATCTATTAGAGAATGTTTCCAGATATGTAATTAAAAATTTCAATATCGACATGAACGGTAGATCAGAAAAGTGAACTATTTCTGCAGTTGACAGTTGTTGTAAAGTAGAAATTTATTGAAAGATACCTAAAATATTAAACAAATTGTGTTTAAGATGAAATTACCGCAGTTTCGAACCTACTTTCTTTTTCAGCCGATCAGAAATATATATATATATATATTACATAAATCGCTGAATAGTATATTGCATATTGAAAATGAACTTTCGCTTTTACCAAGCATGAAACTTTCTCAGATTATGTTGTAATAAAAATTTTCAGTTGAAAAACTGAAGAACTCTAAAATATTGGTTATTGAATGACATTGCATTACAGCTGCTCAATTGATGAAACATGATTTATATGGATAATTAAAATAAACACTCGTCTTAATGTTTTACGATAAATGAAAAAGATAATTATTTTCAAGACGTTTCGGGCGATTTATCCATTATCAAGACTTTTGGTAAGCCAGTTGTTTATCTTAATTATTAATATTGTAGATTAACTATTATTTTTGAAGATTTGCTAGATGTCGCATTTGTTTCTTTAAATAATATTTCAATTCTTTGTTATTAAAACGTTTTTATTACTTCAATTAAGTGCTTAATCACTTATGTCGTAAAGAACGTTTACGACATTATATTATTCAAAATGAACTAGAAATTTGATATTATCAGCTTCAGAATTTATAACAAAATTTTTGAAATAATTCCTTCATTCGATATAATTATTATAATTATGATTTGTTCTTCATATCTGACAATGAATTTTAGATAATCACCTGGTGAAATATGCTCCGTATTGACGATTAGTTCATTTCAATATATAACAGTTAGTGAAATGATAAACAAAATAGTTCTTAATTCAACATTTTCCTATATAATAGTAGGGGAACCCAAGCGGGGATTTTAGAATTCACTCAAGCGCGGCAGAATAACATATGGGGGGAATCTTGCACCCTGTTGAGTATGCCCACCATACATGAACCCTTAATATGGGGGCGTTCGTCTAGGGCAGCCGATCATATTAGTAAAAAAAAAATAAAATAAGTATAAAAAAGACGATTTTTCGTGAAATTGGAGCAAATTTGGAGAAAAAATTATATGTTTCACATGGCACAAAAGCAGATTTAATGCCTAGGCTGGTTTCCTAGCCTCGGCTATGAAGTACCAGCCGCGGCATTAAATCTCGTGCTTTTGTGCCTAGTAAAACAAATAACTATTTTCGCAAACGTCAAAAATAGTTATTTATGTATCAAGGGCGTAAATAAAGCGTTTTTTTGCCCGATGGCGCAAGTTGTTTTCCGAGACCGCAGGTCGAGGAAAACAAGCGACTGAGGGCAAAACACGCATTTACGCCCGTGATGCATACAACATTTTTTGCACGACCTTAAAAGTAATAAATTAAGAAGTATATTTTACTATGATTTTGATAACAATAATGTTCATAGAGATATTCTTAAAATCATCTCAGCTGTGGTTTAAAATAATTATCCATGGTATCCATGGAAACGCGCATCATATTCTATAACTAGCGTCTAAATAAATCCAACTGAAGCGTCAAATTAAATTATTATTGTATTATATTTGATTTTTAAATGGAAGAACAAATAAGTTATAGTGATGAAGAGTTTTTGTGCACTCCACCAGAAGTGTTACAGTCCCTTAAGGAAGCGGAACAAGCGTTACTTCCAGCAAAATCGAAAAAATATATATGATAAAGCATACGTTGAGTACAAAGAATGGGCTAAAGAAAAAAGAGCATCAAAATAAATTAGCGAGAATATGTTATTGGCATATTTTAATGAAAAATCAAAGATATGGAAACCTACGACCATATGCTTTTCTATGTTAAAAGCAAAAATTAAATTAAAAGACAATGTGGACATAAGCAAGTTTTTCAAGCTAATGACATTTATAAAAGTGAATTCAAAAGGCTACAAGCCAAAAAAATCAAAAATTCTGACTAGAGAACAGATTGAGGAATTTTTTAAAAAGGCTCCAGATGAAACATATCTGATGATGAAACTACTTTTGCTTTATTGATTTAAGCCATAAACTATAGCTATAAACCAACACGGCTTTAATTTTTTGAATAAGATTTGATAGCTTAATATTTTTTATAGGTGGGCCTCATTATGGGTTTAGCTGGAGCCCTGAGAAGAGAAGAAGGCTTTTTTCGCCCTAGGGCAAAAAAAGTTTTTCAGCCCTAGGCCAAAAAAAGCCTTCTTTACGCTCTATTCGTAGGGCATAAACACAGCATTTTATGACCGGTCGTGCAAAAAATACTTTTTTCTCCAACAATCAAAAAATGTTGACATTTTTGTGCTATTTTCAGGTGCAAAAGCCATCAATTCCCTTACCGTACAAAAATTTGCTCGTTGCTTAGCAACACTTTTAATCCTAGGATTAAAAACGCTACTTTTAATCCTAGGACCAAAAGCAATTGCATTTGAGCTCTCTAATTATTGAAATTTGAAGAAAAAACATTGTCTCTTACAAACTTAGCAAAACAAACTAATTGGGCAACTATATATAGGTATCTATTTGTTATTTATATTGATATTGAATGTACAATTGGAACAATTATTGCCAAAACTCAAAGCACCACTGAAATTATCACTAACAATTTTCGAACAATTCAAAAGATTTTCATTAATGTCACAACGCATAGCACCTCCAATTCCTAATACTAGAACAACCTTTATCATCAAATATACATTATCAGGTGCCATATCCAGGAACCGATCCACTTCCTTCTTCGTAAAAACCCTAGCCTTTTTAGGTATATATCCATCACTTTGCCTTTTTAACAATGCTCGTAATTTTGAATATTTACTAATATCCACACCATTTTTGATATCCAGTGTGGATCGCAACATTGAATACTGTGACCAAAGAGTGGATGGCTTGACGGTCTTCGTTAAATTTGAGAAATACACCATAAGAAAACTCTCCGCACAGTTTTGCACATTTTTTCTTTACACCAATCCATGAATCGCTGATTTGCAAGTTCATAAACTTGGCAAAAGATTTAGATATACTGCTTCGGCACTTTCCAATATATCTGCAGGTATATTTTCAGCGTGTTCAGCGTAAAAACTACTACAAAAATTATATGATTAGTACGTCTACTGACGTCTACTTGACAATCAATATTTACCAACAATACCAGATATCCATGACTACCGACTTGCTATCGCTGTTGTAATTAATAGGTGTTCAAATTTATTACCAAATTATTAACGATTTTGAATAAAACTAATATTATTTTAATTTTGACTTGGTTGGAGAAAAAATAGTATATATCATACGGACTAAAAGTGCCTATTTTTACTCGCAATTTTGCATTCGCTCGGCTGCGCTGCGCTCCGCCTCGCAACTGCAAATATTGCTCGTAAAAAAAATATGCACTTTTAATCCTTATAATATAATATACTATTTCAAACTCTTGTCTCAATGCTGAAGTTTGATTTTACAGACGTCATTTTGATTTTACTTTTTTATCCGGCCGTGAGTGTACAAAAAAGTACACTTTTTTGTACGCTCACGGAAATTTCAAGAACGCCTGGTGGCGTACAGTTGGGTTCCGAATCTGACATAATGTAACCTGTAAGAAAAATTTTATAAATTTTACTACAAGTTATTTCTTAATACTCGGGTACTTACTAAAAACGCACAATCCTATAATATACTACGTAGATAAGTGACTGGAAATACCTGGAAATTGGCCGTCGGCACAAGATAGCGAGTATCCATACTTTGAAAGTACATACGAGCACTACATCCCACAAATTTTATTACTGAGAAAATAAGGGACGTCTGGCGGCTCTGGAATCTTGGACTATTAATTCTATCGTTTGAACACCGTTTGCGGAAAAAATCGCATGTTTTATTAAGAGAATAGCACTTTTTGTGGCTCGACTAAAATTGTTGGCCTCACTGCGTTCAGCAGACAAACATTTAGTCTCGCCACAAAAATAAAACAATATAGTAGTACTATTTTCTGAAGCTTTCAATGAAATAGTGTGGTGAATCTGCACCAGTAAGTCATTACTTTAAGCGAAGTACTATTGTGAATTATAAATAAGCAAATAATAAAATAATTCGAAACTACAATTATTATTTCTGTCCATGAAAATGTTCCGCGAATTTGTTTCATTCGTCTCGTTTCTCCTTTACCTCATTCCTGAATTGTAATCCTTATATGTGGACATATGCACGTCGGACTATACCGATTTGTACAATCTGAATTGCAGATCTCCAATATCGCAATTAGAACTATATTTTTAAAGCACAATCGACATTGACATATGTCCATATAAAGGCAGTTTGAAAAGAACGATTGTTAAGTCATCGTCTGGACCGGTCGACTGCGGCCATGGCCCGATGCGCTTATTTTCCACGTTACGTCACTCGCATAGGGACCATCATGGCCAAAGTGTAATAATGCAAAATGCTGCCCATACCGTTGACTGGATTGTATTGAAGCCGAATGAATCCAGTTTATTTTCCTTTTTAGAATACGAATGGCTTAATTCTGTTCGTATCCATATAATAGGACATTACTCGAAGTTATGTTGTATAATTGAGTAGGTAAATGGCAGAAAAATTCGTGAGCAGCAGAGCATGAAATTACCGCAGTTTCGAACCTACTTTCTTTTTCAGCCGATCAGAAAAATATATATATATATATTACATAAATCGCTGAATAGTATATTGCATATTGAAAATGAACTTTCGCTTTTACCAAGCATGAAACTTTCTCAGATTATGTTGTAATAAAAATTTTCAGTTGAAAAACTGAAGAACTCTAAAATATTGGTTATTGAATGACATTGCATTACAGCTGCTCAATTGATGAAACATGATTTATATGGATAATTAAAATAAACACTCGTCTTAATGTTTTACGATAAATGAAAAAGATAATTATTTTCAAGACGTTTCGGGCGATTTATCCATTATCAAGACTTTTGGTAAGCCAGTTGTTTATCTTAATTATTAATATTGTAGATTAACTATTATTTTTGAAGATTTGCTAGATGTCGCATTTGTTTCTTTAAATAATATTTCAATTCTTTGTTATTAAAACGTTTTTATTACTTCAATTAAGTGCTTAATCACTTATGTCGTAAAGAACGTTTACGACATTATATTATTCAAAATGAACTAGAAATTTGATATTATCAGCTTCAGAATTTATAACAAAATTTTTGAAATAATTCCTTCATTCGATATAATTATTATAATTATGATTTGTTCTTCATATCTGACAATGAATTTTAGATAATCACCTGGTGAAATATGCTCCGTATTGACGATTAGTTCATTTCAATATATAACAGTTAGTGAAATGATAAACAAAATAGTTCTTAATTCAACATTTTCCTATATAATAGTAGGGGAACCCAAGCGGGGATTTTAGAATTCACTCAAGCGCGGCAGAATAACATATGGGGGGAATCTTGCACCCTGTTGAGTATGCCCACCATACATGAACCCTTAATATGGGGGCGTTCGTCTAGGGCAGCCGATCATATTAGTAAAAAAAAAATAAAATAAGTATAAAAAAGACGATTTTTCGTGAAATTGGAGCAAATTTGGAGAAAAAATTATATGTTTCACATGGCACAAAAGCAGATTTAATGCCTAGGCTGGTTTCCTAGCCTCGGCTATGAAGTACCAGCCGCGGCATTAAATCTCGTGCTTTTGTGCCTAGTAAAACAAATAACTATTTTCGCAAACGTCAAAAATAGTTATTTATGTATCAAGGGCGTAAATAAAGCGTTTTTTGCCCGATGGCGCAAGTTGTTTTCCGAGACCGCAGGTCGAGGAAAACAAGCGACTGAGGGCAAAACACGCATTTACGCCCGTGATGCATACAACATTTTTTGCACGACCTTAAAAGTAATAAATTAAGAAGTATATTTTACTATGATTTTGATAACAATAATGTTCATAGAGATATTCTTAAAATCATCTCAGCTGTGGTTTAAAATAATTATCCATGGTATCCATGGAAACGCGCATCATATTCTATAACTAGCGTCTAAATAAATCCAACTGAAGCGTCAAATTAAATTATTATTGTATTATATTTGATTTTTAAATGGAAGAACAAATAAGTTATAGTGATGAAGAGTTTTTGTGCACTCCACCAGAAGTGTTACAGTCCCTTAAGGAAGCGGAACAAGCGTTACTTCCAGCAAAATCGAAAAAATATATATGATAAAGCATACGTTGAGTACAAAGAATGGGCTAAAGAAAAAAGAGCATCAAAATAAATTAGCGAGAATATGTTATTGGCATATTTTAATGAAAAATCAAAGATATGGAAACCTACGACCATATGCTTTTCTATGTTAAAAGCAAAAATTAAATTAAAAGACAATGTGGACATAAGCAAGTTTTTCAAGCTAATGACATTTATAAAAGTGAATTCAAAAGGCTACAAGCCAAAAAAATCAAAAATTCTGACTAGAGAACAGATTGAGGAATTTTTAAAAAGGCTCCAGATGAAACATATCTGATGATGAAACTACTTTTGCTTTATTGATTTAAGCCATAAACTATAGCTATAAACCAACACGGCTTTAATTTTTTGAATAAGATTTGATAGCTTAATATTTTTTATAGGTGGGCCTCATTATGGGTTTAGCTGGAGCCCTGAGAAGAGAAGAAGGCTTTTTTCGCCCTAGGGCAAAAAAAGTTTTTCAGCCCTAGGCCAAAAAAAGCCTTCTTTACGCTCTATTCGTAGGGCATAAACACAGCATTTTATGACCGGTCGTGCAAAAAATACTTTTTTCTCCAACAATCAAAAAATGTTGACATTTTTGTGCTATTTTCAGGTGCAAAAGCCATCAATTCCCTTACCGTACAAAAATTTGCTCGTTGCTTAGCAACACTTTTAATCCTAGGATTAAAAACGCTACTTTTAATCCTAGGACCAAAAGCAATTGCATTTGAGCTCTCTAATTATTGAAGTTTGAAGAAAAAACATTGTCTCTTACAAACTTAGCAAAACAAACTAATTGGGCAACTATATATAGGTATCTATTTGTTATTTATATTGATATTGAATGTACAATTGGAACAATTATTGCCAAAACTCAAAGCACCACTGAAATTATCACTAACAATTTTCGAACAATTCAAAAGATTTTCATTAATGTCACAACGCATAGCACCTCCAATTCCTAATACTAGAACAACCTTTATCATCAAATATACATTATCAGGTGCCATATCCAGGAACCGATCCACTTCCTTCTTCGTAAAAACCCTAGCCTTTTTAGGTATATATCCATCACTTTGCCTTTTTAACAATGCTCGTAATTTTGAATATTTACTAATATCCACACCATTTTTGATATCCAGTGTGGATCGCAACATTGAATACTGTGACCAAAGAGTGGATGGCTTGACGGTCTTCGTTAAATTTGAGAAATACACCATAAGAAAACTCTCCGCACAGTTTTGCACATTTTTTCTTTACACCAATCCATGAATCGCTGATTTGCAAGTTCATAAACTTGGCAAAAGATTTAGATATACTGCTTCGGCACTTTCCAATATATCTGCAGGTATATTTTCAGCGTGTTCAGCGTAAAAACTACTACAAAAATTATATGATTAGTACGTCTACTGACGTCTACTTGACAATCAATATTTACCAACAATACCAGATATCCATGACTACCGACTTGCTATCGCTGTTGTAATTAATAGGTGTTCAAATTTATTACCAAATTATTAACGATTTTTGAATAAAACTAATATTATTTTAATTTTGACTTGGTTGGAGAAAAAATAGTATATATCATACGGACTAAAAGTGCCTATTTTTACTCGCAATTTTGCATTCGCTCGGCTGCGCTGCGCTCCGCCTCGCAACTGCAAATATTGCTCGTAAAAAAAATATGCACTTTTAATCCTTATAATATAATATACTATTTCAAACTCTTGTCTCAATGCTGAAGTTTGATTTTACAGACGTCATTTTGATTTTACTTTTTTATCCGGCCGTGAGTGTACAAAAAAGTACACTTTTTTGTACGCTCACGGAAATTTCAAGAACGCCTGGTGGCGTACAGTTGGGTTCCGAATCTGACATAATGTAACCTGTAAGAAAAATTTTATAAATTTTACTACAAGTTATTTCTTAATACTCGGGTACTTACTAAAAACGCACAATCCTATAATACTACGTAGATAAGTGACTGGAAATACCTGGAAATTGGCCGTCGGCACAAGATAGCGAGTATCCATACTTTGAAAGTACATACGAGCACTACATCCCACAAATTTTATTACTGAGAAAATAAGGGACGTCTGGCGGCTCTGGAATCTTGGACTATTAATTCTATCGTTTGAACACCGTTTGCGGAAAAAATCGCATGTTTTATTAAGAGAATAGCACTTTTTGTGGCTCGACTAAAATTGTTGGCCTCACTGCGTTCAGCAGACAAACATTTAGTCTCGCCACAAAAATAAAACAATATAGTAGTACTATTTTCTGAAGCTTTCAATGAAATAGTGTGGTGAATCTGCACCAGTAAGTCATTACTTTAAGCGAAGTACTATTGTGAATTATAAATAAGCAAATAATAAAATAATTCGAAACTACAATTATTATTTCTGTCCATGAAAATGTTCCGCGAATTTGTTTCATTCGTCTCGTTTCTCCTTTACCTCATTCCTGAATTGTAATCCTTATATGTGGACATATGCACGTCGGACTATACCGATTTGTACAATCTGAATTGCAGATCTCCAATATCGCAATTAGAACTATATTTTTAAAGCACAATCGACATTGACATATGTCCATATAAAGGCAGTTTGAAAAGAACGATTGTTAAGTCATCGTCTGGACCGGTCGACTGCGGCCATGGCCCGATGCGCTTATTTTCCACGTTACGTCACTCGCATAGGGACCATCATGGCCAAAGTGTAATAATGCAAAATGCTGCCCATACCGTTGACTGGATTGTATTGAAGCCGAATGAATCCAGTTTATTTTCCTTTTTAGAATACGAATGGCTTAATTCTGTTCGTATCCATATAATAGGACATTACTCGAAGTTATGTTGTATAATTGAGTAGGTAAATGGCAGAAAAATTCGTGAGCAGCAGAGCTCAGTCACTAAGTTAGTATTTTCCGCGCGATGTGCATCGCATCGAGATGCAATTAGAATAGAATGAATTATGGCTTGAAAAACCACGATTTAATATCAAACCGAAATAAAATTAGGAAATTATTTGTTTTATTGAAAAAATATATTCGCGAAGTGTATCGCGTGGGTACTCAAGATCCACACTTCAATAGCAAAACTTAATAAAAATAAGAATACAATTTATTTCATTCTGAAAAAAATAAAATGCGTGAAGTACATTGTGCACTGATTTCCACCCGTTTGGTTGTAACGGAACCGCTGGAGATGCCAATATGTAGGTACATATATATATATATATATATATATATATATATATATATATATATATATATATATATATATATATATATATATATATTTATTCGAAATGTTGTTGCCTGTGATTTAGTTTTAATCTCTTGATAATTATTAGCAATAACAGGCTGGTTGAATCTTAAAAAACTCGATTTTATTAAAGAGTTGACGTTTCACTACGACATTCGTAGTTTATCAACACATTTTGAAAAAATTGAAATTTCTATGACATTTATTGATTTGAAAAAATTTGAATAGACAAAAACTGCTTTGTCTCGTTAAAATTTTTTTCTGGATGTGGTTGTTCTTTGTTATTTATTAATTTTTTCAAATCAATAAATGTCATAGAAATTTCAATTTTTTCAAAATGTTTTGATAAACTACGAATGTCGTAGTGAAGCGTCAACTCTTTAATCAAATCGAGTTTTTTAAGATTCAACCAGCCTTACTTAAGCTGAGAGTTTCAAACATTGTTCTAGATCGTAAGTACCTTTTTAAAAAATTTGTAATTCTAAATGAAAATTTCATTAAAAACAGCTACTTCCATATAAACGGGCTATACCGATAATTTTGCTCTACTTATTTAATATTTTCCCGCGACTAATTTCTTTGTTATTATTTATTTACTCGTTCTGAGATCTCGCAGATAACATTAATCGCCTCCGTGGCAAAGTTTGACCAAATCTCCCAAACCGGAGAGTTCAAACAATAAACCACAAATGTGTGATTGTGATTGTCTTCCGTAGCAGAGGATTTCGTTTGTTGTACTATTTTCATCTCCAAATTTTCAACCCAATGCTTGGCTACGCCGTTCTGATGAGGACCAAAGAGTCCGAAACACGTGTCAACGGCTGCTTCCATATAAGCGTGCTGTACCGATAATTCTACTCTACTTTTTTAGGGTTTTCCCATGACTGTTTTCTTTGTTGTTAGATAAATAGTACCCTATTATTAATATTTTCGAACATTATGTAGGTAAAGGTTTCTGTGGTTTCCCTTTTCATCTAATGATAACAATTTTGAATGTTAATATTAGACTGAATAGCACGTAATAAATAACAAAGAACAACCACATCCAGAAAAAAATTTTAACGAGACAAAGCAGTTTTTGTCTATTCAAATTTTTTCAAATCAATAAATGTCATAGAAATTTCAATTTTTTCAAAATGTTTTGATAAACTACGAATGTCGTAGTGAAACGTCAACTCTTTAATAAAATCGAGTTTTTTAAGATTCAACCAGCCTGTTATTGCTAATAATTATCAAGAGATTATATATATATATATATATATATATATATATATATATATATATATATATATATATATATATATATATATATATATATATATATATATATATATATATATATATATATATATATATATATATATATATATATAATCTCTTGATAATTATTAGCAATAACAGGCTTGTTGAATCTTAAAAAACTCGATTTTATTAAAAAGTTGACGTTTCGCCACGACATTCGTGGCTTTTTCAAAACTTTTGAAAAATTGAAATTGACATTTATTGATTTGAAAAATTTGAATAGAAAAAGACTACTATGTTTCACAAAAAAAATTTTTTCTCTTCAAATTTTTCAAATCAATAAATGTCAAAGAAATTTCAATTTTTTCAAAAGTTTTAATAAAGCCACGAATGTCGTGGCGAAACGTCAACTTTTTAATAAAATCGAGTTTTTTAAGATTCAACAAGTCTGTTATTGCTAATAATTATCAAGAGATTAGAAATAGTTCACAGGCAACAACAATTCGAATAAATAATTATATATATATATATATATATATATATATATATATATATATATATATATATATATATATATATATATATATATATATATATATACATATATATATATATATATATATATATATATATATATATATATATATATATATATATATATATATATATATATATATATTATATATATATGTATATATATATATATATATATATATATACAGGAACAAAAATTTGAAAACTGTATTCTAGGAGATCTAAAACGGATTAAAAAAATACTTATTCTCGTGGAAAATTGCAGGGTCATATTTGGAAGTATGGCGCTTCTAAATAGTTAAAAGGCCTAGATAAAAACTGTACCTTTTATTAATTTTCAAGAATATGTATGCTTAACTGAAAGGCGTTCCATATTTTTCTGTAAAATGAAAAAATACTTTCTTGAAAATACAACTATTTTTTTTCACCCTTCCAATAACAGCAATAGTATTCTTTTAAGAATTATGAGCATTTTCATAGAATATTTCCCTCTTGTCAAAAATCCCTTGTAAATGGTAAGCAATCATCGCAAAATTACTGCGAAAATTTCACACCTGTCATTCTAAGCCAATCACACACTTTCATTTCGACAGTTACTAATGACAACCTTTAAATTTTTCGGAAATTTTTCTCCTCCTGCCAAGCTAGGCGAACAAAATTAGTGGAATTTTTTTCTTGACAGCTATCATTTGATCAAAATGAAACAATTTTCTTACCGAATCCCCGCGTCCTTGAATTAATACCCGGAAATTTTTCCTAAGTCACACATTTTCCCTCGTCTGCGACTCGGGAAAATTTTCAAAATATGCGTTCCTTCAAAAAAATTTCCGGAAATGATTCAAGCACTGGGGAGATTATAAGTGAATATTTCCCTCCTGTCAAAAATATTTTTTAAATGGAATGCAATTATCGAAAATTACAGCGATAATTGCATTGTAGAAAGCGAAACAGCCCTGCGATAATTGCAATGTAGACTGATAATTGCGTAGTAGCATAGTTCATATTACGATAATTGATGACAAGCTGAGAATTTATGCATTACTAATGTCAGTTTGACAAGTTGAAAGTTTATTCGGGAAATATTCCCCAAAATTACACTCGTGCATCAAAATAACCGAATAATTTTGCATTCAAATTATTTTGTCTTCAAAAAACTGCATGAGTTCATTTTCATATTCGGTGTCTGGCTCTTTCTCCAAAAATGAAAATGAACTCATGCAGGTTTTTGACAACACGCTGTCATACAAAATTATTGGTAATTTTGATGCACTTGTGCAATTACTTACGATAATTGCATTATAGAGAGCGAAAGAGCCCTGCGATAATTGCATCGTACGTATCTATGGTAATTCCTATTTTAAAAACGATGTCTATATTCGGGAAATATTCCCCAAAATTACACTCAAAATAACCGGACAATTTCTCATTCTAGCACGTTGTCTTTGAAAAACTGCATTCGGTCATATTCATATTTTGGAGAAAGACACCTTCAGTGTCGGGCTCTTTCTACAAAAATGAAAAAGAACTCATGCAGTCTTTTGACAACACGCTGTCGTGCGAAATTATCGGTAATTTTGTTGCACTTGTGCAATTACTTACGATAATTGCATTGCAGAAATCAAGAGCCCTGCGATAATTGCATAATAAATAAATATAATTCGAGATTTGTACCTGCTACTATAAACCACTGAAGAATCAGAGTATGATTTAGATATATATTTCATGTTATATTATCAATTCTTATGTTTATATAAGTTTCTCGTTTCAACATACAATATTTTCTTATACAGTACCTTAGATTTGAGCCCCTCAATGACCAAGTGGTTCATGTTTTTTGTACAGAAATATTTTGAGGTAACGATAGGAAATACAAATAAAGTTTGCAATTACTTTTACTGTTATACATTATATATTTAAGTAAATCACAATTTTTATTATAAACTAACATTTATCTAATTTGAGAAAAAATATTTTGTTTGTGCATTGATTGTTATTTGCATATCTAAAATATTCAATGTGAGGTAAGTTTTCTTAGCTATTCGGCTTGACTAAACTTTCTAAAAGTTTCTTCGAAAATAAGATTTCCAATTGTCTCAGATTCAGTAACCATGTTGGGATAGTTCAGTTTTTCTTCTCCTACTTAGTTTTCCAAGCACTTTTTCACTTTGTTGAATTAAATAACACTGATGAGGTATACTAGAATCGAAACAGCTCCCTTAAGTATTTAATTTGAAATGATTGAACGAAATTATAATATTTATTATTGTGCTATTTTGAATTATGAATAGAGATCTTGATATAGACAATGGATGTAGTTCCATTGAAAAATTATCACATGATTCCAATCTAAAATCTATTTTTGTTGAGTTATGAGGTGAAAAATCGATTACTTTTGTTGAAGTACTTGAACAATATTAGAAATCATATTTCAGATTAATTATTTCAGACATTACTTTTAATTCATTTAAATTCGAAGGCTTTTTGTAGGCTGTACTTTTGGTAGTTTATAATCTGTGAGCTATTGTTTTCCCAGTAACATCATTCCGAGGGTGGTAATCACCTTACGTGTAGTAAGCTCCAATTGAAACGTTTTTACGTGGGTGTATCAATATGTTAGTTATTCACTTGTAGCCTCAATATCTGTCATTTTCTATGTCAAATTTGAATACGACGAAATTCACATTTTTCTAATCAGTAAGTATAACACTATGAAACTAATTTGAGGTAAGAAAGCATTACTTATACCTCCCTAGAGAAGTAAGCAATTATTCACCTTCTTAGGGAGGTAAATTAAATAATGTGTGTGTATGACAGATTTAAAATCGTAGTAGTCTTGCAGGACTGACTGATCATTTATAATATGAAAAAGAAAACAGCAGTGTGTAGTGTAATATATTGTTCATTTTCTTAAGGTGATCACAACGGTAGTTGTAGGGGAGCCCGAGATGCTAAATGGGGATTTACTCGAGCGTCGTGGGGACCTGTTGGATTGTGAAGTTAGATGCTAACACGACAAAAAGGTTATATGAGAGGTCTAGTATCAAAACGTACAATCTCCACTTTTTATAAAAATTCAAATAAAATATGTCTCCTTAACAGAATTTCACAGCGAATATAATGATATTTTCTTTCAGTTTCAAAACAATCAATCTCCCATATTAATTTGCACTCAAATATTGGGTTTGGTTTCAAAACGTACAATATCCGTTAACAAGTGGGGATCAAAACGAACAATCTCCAAACAGCCAATAGGAAACGCGATTTGGCCACGTGATCATATCGTCTGTAACTGAATTTTTCATTATTTACGCAGTATTGAAATAATTTCCAATAGTGTGCTACGATTATTTTTAAGTATTTTCATAGTGATTCTTTAAGGAAAATAAAAATTTTTGTCAAAACTATTATTTGAAGAGTTAAAAATGGAAATTAATGTAACCCCTGAGAGTGAAAGAAACCTGAAGAACATTTTGAGATTTTTCAAAATTTGCTAGTCTTGAAGCTCGGAGAGAAGTTCAGGATTTGGACTAGAAGGAAGTTGTATCAAAAGTTGTTGAACCAACCAGTGCTTGGCATTTTCCTCTTGCTCAATCTAAGAGGATAATAATCACTAAACACTCTGGGCAAAAGATTCAAGTGCAAGGAGAAGCTACGTATAAAAGTGATCTTGGAGCTGACCAATCAATTTGCAAAAGGGGTAAAAAAAATACAAGATATTTTCCCTACTATTATTGCAAAAAAAATGTGATGAAAGAGAAAAAAGTTACTACCTTGACTTCAATGCTTAAAGCTCATTACGGCGAAGAGTGGAGAACCAACGAAGATTTGCAATTTTACAAATTCGTTCTGGATGAAGGAGAAAACGAATATGCAGAAAATGAAGAAAAGGAAGAAGAGAATCTTTGTGAATATTTTAATGAAGGACCCAGCGTTAGAGTCTGAAAAAATATATCAATAATATTATTATTTTCAAAACGTTCTATCGGATCAAAACGTACAATCTCCAAACTTATTTTTGTAATACAAGCCTAGTTTGTAATATTCCTTTAATTTTGATTATAGACAGACATACCACAATATTACATTGAGATTTCAGTTCATTAAAATCTATGTTGTCATCAATACCTTAATTGAGAATCGTTTTAATCGATTTTCTACAAAACAGCAAAAATGGATAATGTACGTTTTGATACTAGACCCCTCATATGATGTATGCCATTTTACTGGGGGGAAAACGTGTACAGATTTTCAAAAATGTAAAAAAAATCGTTATATAGAAATACTCGAGCGCGTCAGATATCAATAGTTTATACACCCATCGTCTCTGATAACGAAGGTAAGTTAATCTGCCAATTTGCATGGTGGGGATGACCGTACGAGACCAAAACTCATCGGCGATATTCGAAAATCCGAAAAAAATCGTGACATTTCATTCGAAATAAAAATAAAAATAAAAATTTAACCGTGCTCGAGAATGTCAAGGTCACGTTTCCGTTTTGCAAATTTTTGAGTCTCCTATTTCCTTATTCCACGTGCAAATCGTCAGATTAGTGAAATGCATTCTCCTCTGCATGTAATTAACTCACCTTGCCTCAATCTGACGCGCTCGAGTTTTTCTAACTATCGATTTTTTTACTAATCTGATGGGCTGCCCTAGACGAACGCCCCCATATTAAGAGATCATGTATGGTGGGGATACTTAACGGGGTGACAGGTTTCCTCCAATATGTTATTCTGCCGCGCTTGATTAAATCCCAAAATCCCCGCTTGGGCTCCCCTACTATAGAATTGAGATGAGGAAACTTTCGATAATATAACTAAATGATGGTCTATTTCAAGTGTCTTTTAATGTACTTCCATAAACTAAAAGTTCTTCAAAGTTGTCATTTGAGGTAATATTTTGAAAATTTCACCGGTTGGTTTTCCAAACTGAGCAGAGATTCAATTAAGGTAATTAAACTATGGGTTTATTATATGTCTTCCATATGAACAAATGTAGAAATCAAGAGTAGTCCCGCTAATAAATTTAGTTTAAAAATAACTCATACGATCAATGGGATTTTTTCTATTCAAGCACACTTTGGGATCCTTATTGAATAAAATCAACTAAATACTAACAGTGGGAGCAAAAAGATTTTAATATTAATCGTAATTGAGTTATATTGTTATAGTCAAGTTCAGTGAGGTCGATAAAATAAGACATTTCGAATAAGCTATTATATACTTCGAATTGCTTACTCACAAAGCAATAATTATTGTATATTTTATACAAAGGTGTCCCACAGATTTTATAAATAGCGTTAAATGCGCGGGAGTCAAATCTCACCTACAGTTTCTAGGTAAGGTATAATATATATTTTCAATCTTGACATTGTTGAATAACAAATGTTTTTAATAATCTGCGATCATTTCAGAAATTTTGGGTTTCTTTTGTTCTGAACAAGGTTATTTTCCAAAATATATTGTCTTCCTGTAGCAGTGAAATATGTGGACAACTCTTTAAATATGGACGAGAGACGGAAGATCAAGAATTGTTATAGTTATCATCTGTCTTGTGCAACGAAGAGTTCTTGAATATTTAAGTCTATCAATTTTATTATTTTGAATGGTACGGTAACTGCACACTGTGAGGTAATTTGCGGGAATTTTTTTGTTAATAATGCTAGAAAATATAATGAAATGAGGAGAATTGGGCAATGAAACTGTCGAGATGGGTCAAAACATGTAGACGAAATATAAATATATAAGCTCTTCATTATAAATTAGTTATCCTTCTTTACAAATCTCAACTTCCACGGAATGTCTTGAAAAAACATTATTTTTCAGCTATTACGAGAATTTTCATATCCGAATGCATGAAAACGTTACAATTGTCTTTATATATATATATATATATATATATATATATATATATATATATATATATATATATATATATATATATAAAGACAATTGTAACGTTAATTATATATATATATATATATATATAATTATTTATTCGAATTGTTGTCGCCTGTGAACTATTTCTAATCTCTTGATAATTATTAGCAATAACAGGCTTGTTGAATCTTAAAAAACTCGATTTTATTAAAAAGTTGACGTTTCGCCACGACATTCGTGGCTTTATCAAAACTTTTGAAAAAATTGAAATTTCTTTGACATTTATTGATTTGAAAAAATTCGAATAGGAAAGAAACTACTATGTTTCACTAAAATTTTTTCGGCTGTGGCTGTTCTTTGTTATTTATTACGTGCTATTCAGTCCAATATTAACATTCAAATCTGTTATTACTAGATGGTAAGGGAAACCACAGAAACCTTTACCCAGGTAATGTTCGAAATAGGTTCAAATTATTTTGATTTTGAAGAGTCAAAGAATAGGGTACTAATTATCTTCTTTTTTTTTTAAATTTCTTATTGCGTCTATGGCCGTCTTCAGTTATTAATTACGTGCTATTTAGTCCAATATCAACAGACAGGTCTGTTGATATTAGATGGGAAGGGAACCACAGAAACCTTCACCCACGTAATGTACAAAATAGGTTTAAAATATTTGATTGTTGTCTTTAAAAAGACATTACTTGAAATTTTGGAGATCACATGTTCTAAACTATACTTTCTTTCTAGAAAAATTGAAAATTCTAGATGTTTAGATTTTGTCTAAGAAGATGAGTTGTTATGGTTAGAGTTTACAACACATTAGAAACATCAAGAAAAGAAAATATTAACAAAAAATATATTCCTCTTCCATATATTCCTCATTTAAGTAATAAAATTTCACAAATTTTAAATGCACACTATATTAAAGTAGCCCACACCGCACAAAATCAAATTAAACAAATATATTCTAAATTAAAAAGTAAAACACCTCTTCTGCAAAAATCTCATGTTGTTTATAGTATACCCTGTAATAATTGTAATAAATCATATATAGGACAAACTTTTCAAAATTTAGAAGAAAGATTAAAAGCACACAAATATACCAGAACACAAACCACAGCACTAATAAAACATAAAAACAATGAGAATCATATTTTCAACTTTAATAGCACAAATTTTTTCTAGAAATAGAAAAAGATCAAAAACGCAGAGAAAATTTTAAAAATGTTACATATTCAAAAAAATTTAAATAAAGTCGTAAATGATAGAACAGATATCAAACATTTGAGTTCAATATACGCAGATTTAATTCTTTGATTTTTCTAAAAAACAACATAAATCAAAACAAAATAATTCAACAAACAAACTCTAACCATAACAACTCATCTTCTTAGACAAAATCTAAACATCTAGAATTTTCAATTTTTCTAGAAAGAAAGTATAGTTTAGAACATGTGATCTCCAAAATTTCAAGTAATGTCTTTTTAAAGACAACAATCAAATATTTTAAACCTATTTTGTACATTACGTGGGTAAAGGTTTCTGTGGTTTCCCTTACCATCTAATAATAACAGATTTGAATGTTAATATTGGACTGAATAGCACGTAATAAATAACAAAGAACGGCCACAGCCGAAAAATTTTATTGAAACATAGTAGTTTCTTTTCTATTCAAATTTTTTCAAATCAATAAATGTCAAAGAAATTTAAGATTCAACAAGCCTGTTATTGCTAATAATTATCAAGAGATTATATATATATATATATATATATATATATATATATATATATATATATATATATATATATATATATATATATACGTATATTTGGTGTCCAATTTACTTGATTTTCAAGAAGCTTCTCTACTGAGATATATAGGGATCTATTATGGTTACTGAAGTTATTTAAATATTATACAGGGTGTAGCAATAGCCCAAAAACTGTAAAAGTTTTATTTTTTTGAAGGAAACCCACTGTAAATTATTGCATCAAAATATGCGTGTACTTCAATGAGATTTTTAATGCCTAAATCTTCAGGTTTTTCGAATAATTTTAAGTTTTTCAATAATAAACTAATTTTCATGTTTTAAATACCCAAAAGCTATATAGGTTATGAGAACGAAATGTATAGAAAAATGTAACAATAGATCATGTTTTATATTCAAATTATAATATACTGCACATGTTATACAGGATGTTCTAAAATTAAAACCTATCAATTAAGAAATGTAGGGGGCTATAAATTGATTAATTCTACTAGAACGCCATTTTTGTCAACTTATATAATTACTTCTCAATAATCTATCGAATGCTCAACAGCTAATTCTTTCCGTTTTTACATAATGAGCTAAAAAAAATCATTCATGGTACCATTTAGTGATTTTTAAATGAAAGTTTCAATAATTTCAGTTGCTCATTGTACTCCAGCAACTTATCCTCACTTTATCAGCCAATATTCCAAGAAATTTTTTGATTATATTCATATTATATTATAATTGATTTGTTTCAGATTGGAACAAATTTTCTATTGGTCAAGGAGGAACTTTCTTCATTAACTGATATAAAAGATCTTAGTCTTAAAAAACTGTAGTATGTCCACCCTTTGCATGAATAAAAACCACCAATTTCACGAAATTTCACTAATTCAAACTCTGCCAAAAATCTTCGAAATTAAATAACTTAGAAATTTCAAGAATTCATGGACTGATAGTCAATCAACGACCTCTTGAATTTTGAATATTTGGTAATGTTTGTCAACCCACCTGAGAAGGCCTGTATTTATTCCAAATTAAGTCAGCTTATTAGGTATATATGCAAAGATGAACATCTGGTCCGCTAAATAGATTTATAATATCAATATATGTTAATGATAGTAAACATAGTCAAGTCCGTTTTCCAATATTTTCATTATGATCAACTATCATATACCTACAAGACAATTCTTCAATTCAAAATTTCCTGTTACTTTTTAACAAATACTCGAGATGACACAAATCATAATAAAAAAATGTATTTTGAGAGGTCAATAAGATATTTATATTTGAAATACATATGTCTCCAAACATCCATTCAGTTATCTATTGATTGATTGAATGAGAATGAATCACTTCTCAGTATTTCTTATTTAAATTATTTCAATGATGTCGCCTCCTACACTACCATCAAAACATTTTCGGTAGTAAGTAGGTGTTAAGAATACAGTGTGACACTTCCAGAATAATTCTGAGGATTAAATAAACCAAATGGTATTATATCACAATAATAGGGAGACCAGATGGTACGTGAAATAATCAGCACTTTTACCGTTCAATTTAACATGGCCAAAATATTTTCTTCAGTAACTCCATTGATTTTTGTTAGTTTCTGTTTAAACAATAGCAATGAACGTTTTAATGATGTTTTCGGACTAAATGGTCTTATCGTCAGGATAAACGTGGCGGTTCTGAATTTTTCGAAGAAGAGACAGTGGCGTAACAATCAAATGATGAGTTTTTTTGACGTAATTTTTGCAGATGCCTTTCTTACATCGTCTTCGAGTGCAGATACAGCATCTTATACATCATTACATGCAGTTCACTTCATCGGCAGGGAGCAGGAAGCAGGCAGCGCGAGTAGCAGTGGCAGTGGCGTTAAATGGGGTATTAGGGACACATATCCCAATCAATATCATACAAACCCAATTAATGAAATACCCTGTGACAAATTTGTCCGAGGTATAATGCCCGAAACTTCTTTCCTAGCGTCAAACACTCTGCGGATCACTATTCGAGACTACTACTATTCGGTAAGAATATCATATGTATTCGATATTATTTGGTTTGTGTTTTTTTCTATAATAATATATAAATTATATATATATATATATATATATATATATATATATATATATATATATATATATATATATATATATATATATATATATCAGGCGCGGATCTAGGCCCGACTTTTGGGGGGAACTTTTAGATATTCAAAAGCCAAAAGGTACTGGTATTTTGGGCAATGGTAAATCGAGTAGCTCCCAATCAAAACACCATTCGCAAAATTATTTAACAACTGTATTCATTGACATTAAACATAAGGATATGCTTACATTGATTTAGTTTGACTTCTGATTTTAAAAAATTTAACATATGTGGGCTACAAAAATGGAGAATATTATAAAAAGGAAATGTCATAAAGTACCTCGAATTATCAGTTATGTTTTTCCCGAAGTAAATAACACAAGAAAAATAAAAACGAATATATTTATATACAATTTGGGAGTTTAAAGAGGTTCAATTTCAAAACAGGGAAATTCTTAAAATTACTATGTACATTGAAAACAAATGTGGGTCTCTTTATAAAATAGCCAAAGAAAAATAAAAAACAGAAAAGTAAATGAATCAAAGAAAAGAAATAAAGAAATGCTATTTGAAAATTGCCACACATTTGCACTAGTGATATTAGAGACATAGACAGTGAGTTTTTGATTTTGCAAAACGATTAATAACATTTTTTGGTTCAACTGAGATATCGTGATGAATTTGCAAAAGTGCAAGTCCAGCCTCTTCCATATTGGTCCATATTTATATTATTTCTGACCTTATTGAATTTCCATTCCGTATCCGTACTTTCAACATCTTTGTTTCAGAAATTGAGTCAAATGAAATTTTTTTCTGATCTTGTAATTATTTTAGCCTTAGTATGTCAAATTATAGGGGGGGCAAAATTTCTTAGGGGGACCTGAGCCACTTAGGGGGGGGGCGTTCCCCCAGTTCCCTGGATTCACGCCTGATATATATGAATATATTAGAGTTTTATCAGTTTTGAATTAAGTTTTAAATATGCTGGAAATGAACATATTTGGAATAGTCTGAGAAATTTAAAATCTCTGTTTCCATAAAACAACATTTATATATTTATCACCTTAAAAAATGCTAATGAGGCAATATAAAACCCACGACACTTAAAATGATTTTGTATAACTTAATATCAAGAAGCAATTCTCAGCGATCCCAACGACATACCGGTTGAGCACGTACGAGTCCAAAAAAATTTGTTTATATATTTACATAGATTTTGACAGTTCACAATGAATATTCCCTACTTATTTTTATTAAAGATGCCTTTTATATTCCTAAAATCAAAATGTTCAAGAGAGAAAACATGTCAAGTTAGTAAAATAATCTACAAAAAATGCGTATAATATGATCATACTTCTATATTTCCTTATTAAACAATCTGTATTTTTTATTAATTTATAATTTCTGCTAACAGGATGATGAAGAAAATAATTGAAAATATGTTTGCTATCATAATATTATATTCTGATCATAGATGCATTCTAGACAAAATACAGCTTTACTATGTTGCCAGAGACTACTCAATATTTTCACCAAATTTTGATATTCGAATTAAAAATTAATTTAGATATATGATTGCTCACTTTACTATAGTATGTTTAAGTAAGGTATTCAATTGTTTTAGAGTTAAGATCTGTTTTTGAAAACGGAAGAGGAAATGCTCAATTAATCATCTATATAAATGACCATAGTTTTTGACTCTACCTATGGCAATTGTGAATCTATGGAAATAGTATTATCTATGTATGTGTATAATACCTTATACCAACAGCAAATATTTAACGATATCTTATGGTTCCGGTTCAAGGCTAAATCTAGAATCTTCATTTTATTTTCATTTTCCGATTCTTTTTTGAATTTTATGTTGGAATGAATATTCTTATAATTACAATATATGTTTATGATAAACAAATAGTCAAATATTTTCATTACATAAAGTGAACAAGGAAAATTCTTCAATAATTTTAAAAAAAATTATCAAACAACTTTCCAAGGAAGCTAGTTATACGTATTCAGCAACGCAAAATCTGCATTCACAATCGAACGGTGAATTATAGAAATTGTCAAGTCACCCCGACTCAAAATCTGCATACAGCTGTTTCGATCTTATTAGATCTCATCAGTGCAGCTTATTTGACTCGGAGTGAATTAATAAATTTCTAATTGTTCCCCAATACAAATCGTGGTCAGTAACAATGGATAAATAACAATCCAGAGCGCCATCCCACCAATGATATTGGGAAACAACAATTCACCGCTTGGACTGAAAATGCAGAAATTCGTCGCTCAAACACGTACCTCCTGATATGAAGATATCTACTCTACAACAGTGGTGTATATGATTCCAAGGCACACTAACATAGTGATTTAAAACCTTTGGATATACTCACGAGAGCGCGCTCCGAATATTCTAGTCGCTTAATACGCAAAATATAACAATCACTTGGAAAGTTGTTTGATAATTTTTTAAAATTATTGAAGAATTTTCCTTGTTCACTTTATGTAATGTATGAAATTGACCATGGTCGACTAGTATGTTTTTCAAGATTTGATTGTCAAATATTTTCATAATGAACAAAATCGCACAGTAGACAATTCTGCAATTCAATATTATTATTCCAAATTGAAGCATTCTGATTGACATATTTTTCTCTACAACATAATAAATAAAAATAAAAATAATATATATGACAGTTATTATCACCTATTACAAGATATTATCAGCTTCAATATGTAAATCTTGTTCCAATAGTTCCTTTAGTGCCTTATTTCATTTGTTAAAATGCTTTTATCAACTTGACCTGAATGTGATGGATTCTTTCTATGTCATTTTTACAGACTTTTAGACGTCTAATTATTTTGCAAATTTTCACATGTAATAATAGCCGATGACAAGACATTTTCATGACTTCGCGCTAATGGCCAGACTAGGATCATCAGGATGAAACAAATGAGATAGATTTAGATTTATCGTTACATATATGATATACTAAAAATCAAGTATCCTGATTACTGTAACTTGTGACTCCGCTTTGAGACTAAAAAATATAATTTAAAATAACTAAAAAAAAAGCTTCAAAGCAAACCGAATTACTTAAAAGTAGAAAATAATTGATTTCATTGTAAAAAAGCCTTATATCTAATGTAACTAATATTTCATCTGTAGTTATTTATGAAAATGCAATTTTTATATATTATATTATATTATTATAAAAATAAAGTAAAAAAACCCACGTTTTTTTACAATAAAATGAATTATTTTCTACTTTTTAGTTGGATTTGCTATTAAAGCATGCTACCGGTAGACTAGATGGTTATATCTCGAGTAGGATATGGATATTGTAAATGGTGATAAATTATGTGTCTCACCATCCTATTTAAAAATAAAAATTTTTATTTACTATAAATCAATTCTCAAATAGCAATTCTTGATCAGTGACTCATAATGTTAACTGCAAGAAATTTCAATATGAATCAGTTACAGTTTCATGTGATTGATTATTTCATATAAGTGTACCTAGATAAGTTTGAAGTTGATAACTCATGCAAAACAACATTGAAAAAAGATTGAGTGCATTAATATAGAAATTTTCAATATTTTATTTTTTAAGGATAGTAGGAATGAATAGCAATTCAAGGAATACTAAAACAAGTTTCTCTTCTGAATTTAAGTTTGATGTATAGTGATCACTATTAAGTATATACCTACATATCACATAAACAAATATGTGAGGTTACATCGTGGAGGAAAAGAATAAATTCACCGGAATAATTGAAAATAACATACAATCATCTCCAAACATTGAAAATAAATAGACGCCTACTTGATTCACATATTATATATATTATTCCTTATTCCCTTGACCTCCATAAAACGATTTTGTTCAGGCTTGATAATATGCTAATAATTCGATATATGTATTAACTGATCTATCGTTTTTTTATCCCAAAAAAATGCCAAATTACGTCTTTACGATCGTAAATTATATTTCACACTAGAGAATAGACAAATTTATTTAACAATCAAGTAAATATCTATAGTTGATAAGTATCTAATATTGAATAATGAGAATTTTATAGTGGCCTATCTTTCTACTTGAAAAAAGCTTATTGTGATGATCAAAAATTATGCTAAACTTGAAAGTTTACAATATATCATTATATATAAAGTTATTAAAACAATGGTTAAAAATAACAATTTACACATTTATTATAAGAAATAACGCATGACGCACGTTTCGGTGGAACTTCACCTTCTTCAGATGCTAATGGCAAACTAACTATGATTCTCTGTTATATCGAAAACAAGAAATGACAAATTATGTAGAAGGGGTAAATACAAAGATGGTTACAAATAATTATTAGAAAAGGAAAAACCAATTCTGAACTGCTAGTCAGGTAGTTCGGTAATTTTGAAAAGATTAAGAAGGGGGCTTGAAGTATGATCGATTTGGCTATTCAATAGGAGACCGGAATGCTTGTATTTATTTATCTGTAATGATTCTAAAAAGTTAAGTTTAATTTCCTTACTTTCAGTATTTAATATTTTAAAATCGAAATTGAATGTGTGATTTTCTTGGATTAAATGGTTTGCATAATGTGAATCCGACTTCTGATTAACAAAGCTACGTTTGTGTTCTGAAATTCTAGTTTGAAAACTTCTGAAAGTTCTACCAATGTAAAACTTATCACAATCGCCACAATCAATTTTATAAACTCCTGATTTATTATCTTTATGAACTTTGGATTTATTATGTTTTATATGATTTCCTAAATTATTACCGGTACAATAAGCAATGTTAATGTTGTGCTTAGATAAGAGAGATTTAAGTTTGTTACTTGAATTTCCGATGAAAGTGAGGCTGTTGTATTTGATATTATTTTTGGTAGGGGGGACAACTGGTTAATCGCCATTTTGAAAAACTTTTTATCTATCATATTGTCTATAATATTGGGATCATAATTATTATTTACGGCAATTTGTTTAATTATATTTTTCTCGATGTTAAAATTGGCATTTGAAAGTGGAATATTTACTAAACGATGTACCATACTATTGAAAGCTGCCATTTTGTGTTGAAAAGGATGTAGGGAAGTACTATGTATGACGCTATCAGTGTGCGATGGTTTGCGAAAAATTGAAAAATTATGTTTGTTATCTACTTTTGTTATTTTCAAATCCAAATAGTTAATCGAGTTATCTTTTTCCATCTCTAAAGTGAATTTTATATTAGGGTGTAAAGTATTAATGAATGTTTGAAAGCAGTCTAGTTGTCTAAGAGTACCAGTGAAACAACAAATAATATCATCCACATATCTAAACCAATAAACGAATTGTCGACTAACAGGATGATTATGAATTGACTATCCATGAATACTTCAGCCAACAAAGGGCTCAGCGGGTTTCCCATAATTAAGCCTTCAGTACTGCTGTAAATCTTATCATTGAAACTAAAATAATTCTGTTCCAGGCATAATTCCAAAAGTGACAATATATCTGATTTTATGAAAGGATTAACAAGATTGCTATTAAGTAACTTTTCTATTAGGGTTAACGGAACCTTGGGTGGTATACTTGGAAAAAGATTAACTACATCCCAGGACATAAATTTAGAATTAAGTGGCAATTGAATATTTTCAATTTTATTGACTAAATCGTAAGAGTTTTTGATAGAGAATTTAGGCTGAAATTTACAATAATTTTGAATTATTTCTATTAGAAACTGCGACAAAAACACTGAAGGTGCTGTAGTGCTTGTAGGTTAGTTTGCCATTAGCATCTGAAGAAGGTGAAGTTCCACCGAAACGTGCGTCATGCGTTATTTCTTATAATAAATGTGTAAATTGTTATTTTTAACCATTGTTTTAATATGTTTATTAATTTACACCAAGTATCGGCCCAATCAATCCAAAATATATAAAGTACATAATTCAACATTTTGAATTCAAGCCTTGCAAAGGACTATTTTAAAGAGGGCTTTGTGATTTTCACACTTAGTCTAATATTTACTTGTAATCATTAATTGTATTTACCTTATATAAATACAAAAAAAAGCTTTAGTGGCGATAAAAACAGGAATTGAAATCGGTAAAAGATTTTCCGTCAACTTCAACTCATTTTTGAGAAATTTCATTTCTGAGAAATATGCTAAAATCGTTTCATTTTTGAGAAATATGCTAAAATCTCTCGGGAAAAATGCTAAAAAATGCCAAATGAAATTATTGATATGCTAAAAAAAATGCCAAACAGTTTGAAAGTATTTTTCAATACAATTATAAAAATTTAATATTTATTTTGATTAATAATTAATTGATTTTAAGCAAAATCAAAAAAATATATATTGTCTGAACATTTTGTTCTATGCAACTTCATGTTGTCCGTACTTCTACTGTCAGAAAATGTTGTCTTGCATATTTCTGATATGTAATAGACCCTTGAAATTGCGGTATATTCACAAAAAAAGTGCAAGTGTGCTCACTTAAACGTTACTATCATAAAACATCAACTATTTACGCATAAACGTAAAATGAAAATCGTCTTAATCGTCGCTAACTCGCTTCGGGTGCTCACTGAGCGATTCCCCTAATCGTAAAACGTAAACAATATTAATCGTTTCTTCAAATATTGATGAATTCCACTATTAGATAATTATGTTAGGTTTCAGAAATGCCAATAGACTATCTTGATATGCGTTTATTCCTGAGGAAAAGTCATTCAAGTGCTTATATTCATAGCAGATTGAAAATTTTCTGTTATAGGTAGAGGAGGCCAAAAAATGCTAAAAACATGCAATATGCTAAACTCAAATTTTACATGGTAACTGAGGCGAAAAAATGCTAGATTTAGCATTAAAAATGCCAAAACGGCAACACTGCTAACCAATAATAAACCAGAAAGCTCTACATAAAGATGGCGGCGATGACAGAAGAAGTTTTAAGTGCCAAAGGCACTTTCCTGACAACAACTTAATCCAAGTACCAAATTTCAACCTTCTAACTCAATTCTAGAAGCTTTGGGGTTGCAAGTAGAGTATTTTGCACCTCCAAAGCTTCTAGAAATTGAGTTAGAAGGTTGAAATTTGGCCTAGAAGGCTTCTTGGGGGTGCAAGTAGAAGTTGGTGGAATTTCAGATATATTGTTCATTTTCAATTTCCTCATCTTTTGGCTTCGGTGTAAGTATTTTCCGCTCATGCCCTTCTCCAGCACTTTCTTCTGCAAAGTTTGGAGATGCTAAAAGTGTTGTTTGGGTTTAAGAACAACTCCAGAAACAAAATTTCAACTCGAGTTGGTAATGCCTAAATATAAACAAGAGAAAATGAACAATAAAGTTCAATAGTGTATTTTTTTCGGGGAAAATACGACTAAAAACTGAAACAATTCCATGTGTGTTCAGAATTTCGAAGTATTTTCATATGCTATTTCACAACTTTAAAACTTGAACCTACCTTGCACACACCAAGACTATAAAAAGTTGGATTTCTTGTGAATACCTCAGCGTACTTGACTTATATCAGTAACGATGACTAATATCCGATCATTCGAATAAACAGTTAACATTTTGAAATACGAAATTCTAGCCATTCCTAACCAAAGGTGTCTTATTTTCATTAGTAGTCGTGACGTCATCTAGATCCGTCCCACATCAAAATTGCTGTATCGGGACAAATGTCCTTTTTAAGAAGCATCCCACTAGACTTGATGCCAACGCCATACTCTCTTTATCGGTATTTGTCAGAGATTCGATTCATATGTTGTCAGTGGCGTAGACAGCATCAAAGAGCCTCGAAAGATTAAAAGTAGGAAATGAAGGATGAAAACAATTTGAACATTAAATTATTAATTTTATGCTTTTGCATGATTATATCCTCCTTTCTTCAAATAATATTGTTCATCGTCCTATATAAATATAAATATATATATATATATATATATATATATATATATATATATATATATATATATATATATATATATATATATATATATATATATATATATATATATATATATATATATAAGTAAGAATTCTTCGTGTTATCGATGCACGTACCATGTCATATTTATATGCCATTGTGTTGTTAGAAGGAAAATATAAGACCGTTTCAAATGTTGGGTTGGTTATCACTTTCGATGGATGGGTGATACTGATAAGCCCCAATGAGGGCGCAACAGTCTCTTTATCAATTTCCATCGATTGTGATAAACAACTTAACATTTCTAACATGTACCGTCTAAAGGTAGATGGAGATATTTCGAAGCTTCGTGAACTTTTATAACCAGCTCCGCTAGGAGGTTATATATATATATATATATATATATATATATATATATATATATATATATATATATATATATATATATTATATATATATATATATATATATATATATATATATATATATATATATATATTTGTGTTTTGTTTTAGGTACCTGCTTCCATATATTGTGATTTGACTTTGTTTGACAGTGCAGGGTAAAATGATTATTAAAATTTTAGTTTCCTCAAAATAATCTTCAATGAACGTTTTGGAGGTTTCCTCCTTCCTCAGTGTTCATTTATATCAGTAATACTCTGTAACAGAACACAAGTTACCTGATAGTATAAAAATATGTTACTTAATCAAAAAGATTATACCCTTTTTATTTTCTCAACTTTCGTCTTCGCTTCCTTGTCATTACCATAAATGACAAGGAAGCGAAGACAAAAATGGAAAATCAAATTGAAAAGATAAAAACCCTATAATTTTTGTAATTAAGATAGTAACATATTTTTATACATCTATATATGACTACATACTTTAGATGAGAGAGGTTAAATTACATTTAATGAGATATTGTTAAATTTACTATCCATTTTTGTACTGTTACAGATTATTATTGATATAAGTGAATACCGAGGAAGGAGTAGCCTCCGAAAGTTTTATTAAAGATTATTTTGTATATCTTAAACTTTACTCTATTAATTCGGAAAGTGTTATATATTGGTCTATTTTTCCAGTGCTCAGGCTTGCATAGAGATATAGTTCGATCATTCAAGTATAGTTCGATCATTCAAACTTTCTTCTTTACAAATTCCAAATTTGGTGGGGGCCCCTTTTTTTTGAAAGGAAATTGATTTTATGCACCCAAGAATTATGCGGAATAATTCGATTCCTTCGTGTAAACGCCACTGTATCCATGGTACAATTTAATTTTATCATTGTCCTCATTTTTGAGAGTGAAGGAAATAAATAAATATTTAATTATTGGTTTACTTCTTTTATAATTTATAATCAGATGTTATTATGATGCCTGATACTAAACTTTTTGTGCGAAGGTGTTCAAAAATGTAAATTCCATACATTTCATACTAGTATACCTGAGGCTATCGTAGTCTGCATGTAATGAAAAAGCAAGTAGATATAGATATATTTATAAGGCAAATTTCCAATCGTTAGCATCTTACGGTATAATTTTCTAGGGTGGTTCCTCGAGTATTGATAGAGTTTTTGTCGTAACGTCCAGGGCCGGCGAGAGGGTGGGGCAGGAGGGGTCAGAGCCCTGGGGCCCGGGATCCCGAAGAGGGCCCGGCACGGCCAAATGTAAAATTCCTTTCTGTAAATGTTATCTGCTCAACTCGAAAAAGTTAGTCTCGGTTTTCCAGTTCACTAAGTATTAATTTAATTTTAGCCATGAATAAAGTCGCAACTGTGAGTACCTAAGCGAATTAATCAAGCTATCAAGCATTTTAGTAATGTATTGTTATTAGTGTAACAAAACGGTGCGATGGCGGCTGGAACACGACCGCGGCTGACACACAACTACTAATAGACGATCAATTTTCACCAAGCTCTATTCATTCAATGTATTAAACTCGCCAGAGTAGATAGCGTCAACCAGGTTGCTGAACATCTGCCAGGGAGTGTAAAGGCCCTTGATGAACTAAGTTAAATTTAACTGCAGAAAATCGTCGAGACATAGATAGGCTGAAAACCTATTTCAAAACATTTAACTACCTCCTTCTTGCATCTACTCGGTTCAAGAATTTGAAGTCAATAGACAATGTAAACAGAGTGCTGCAATGTCGCGAAGGAACGTTGGATGTTGCATCAAAAAACTTGAGTTCTTTGATAGATAATTTGAAGAATCTTTGCTTTGAAAGATGGGGTCGAATATTCAGTGAAGCTCAGAGAGTGACTGAAAACATTGGTTGGAACATTGGGGAACAAAAAATAAGAAAGGAACGAAAGAGACCAGCTGGTGAAGACTGCGAGGATAATGCAGAGGGCGAGTATAATTATAAGGCACTTTTCGAGCGTGACTTTTTCAACGTTATCCTGGACATTGTCAACGTTATCCTGGACTGACCTTGCAAGAGAAGCCAACCTGGATATCATCATTGATGAGTTTGCCATGAGGAAGGCCAGAAAGGGGACTTTATTGTGAATAAGGATATTTAGGTTATTGTAAAGAAGGATTTTAGCCTATCAAAATTGTTAACGTAAACCAAAAAATGACTATCACGACTATAGAGTAATATTCTTTATAAATAATATCATGTATTTCTTTGACAATAAATAATTTTTCTTTAACTTCTACAAAAACTTTAAAAAATTAATTTAGGCCTATGCTTACAAAAAAAAAGTTTAGAATTGAAGAAACTAAAGTTTGTATTTATTATAAAAAATGATAATTTTGTTGATGCAGCTCATAAGGTAGCCATAATACAATGTTCTATTCACGTCAATGTTCATGTCAAGGTTAACAGTGATAAATTTAAAAAAATCTGAATTATTCTTACAGTTCATTTTTAATAAGTTCCGATTTGCATATGGTGTACTTATAAAAACTTAGTAAGAAATCAGGAAAATAGAGGGCCCGGGATCGCTCAGCCCAGGGGCCCGTGATGGCTCTCGCCGGCTCTGGTAACGTCAATTGACATCTCTCACACTTTTCAAAATTATCAACCTAATGAAATAAAACACTTTATTTCATATGATTCCATATGATCGACACATGTTTCGGGCTTTTAGCCCATTATAAAGAGCGATAACCTTAAGAAATGGGCACTGAGGGTAAGGGGGCATCCATTAATTACGTGAGGTGATTAGGGGGGGATGGAGTCCAGAGAAATATTTTCACTAAATCTCACTTGGGCGGGGTGGGGTGGTATCGGCAAATATCATGTAATTTTTTTCCCGGGAGAAACTGTATAAAATTAAGTGAAAAATGTTTCTTCACTAAAATATGGCTAAATCATACATAATAATATTCATCGCGGCTTTATTAAGCACTGATAGAAGAATTTATTAACTGCAAATAAATTACATTTGTTTGGAAACAATTTATTCATTTATTAAATATGAACAACTATTCTTCTAACAATATTCGTTAACTATTAGTGAATATTTATTAACAGTAAATAAATTTTTTTTTGGAAGAATATCTCTTTTTTATATACCTTACGTTGGAAAGATTATTCATAAAAAATAATGCTATAACCTTTATAATAAATATAAAATGCACTAATAATTTTCACTGAAAAAAAATTCTGTATGGCTCATTACAACAATTGCTTTATTCTCAATTTTTTTCTCTCCACATTTCAATAAAATATTACTAATTTACTTGAACTAATAGAATTTTGTATTAAAGTTATGGCGGAATAAAAAGTGTTAAAGTAGTATTCACACTTGAGATCATACATGAGTCTCAGTTGATAAAATTAGAGTGAATATTTTTTTTACTAATTTTAGTAGTTCCTATTTAGTTATTTTATTGTTAAATGTCATTATGGTTCTGTAATACGTCATTAAAAATATTAAGTACTAGTCTTAAATAGAAAAAAAATATAAGAAAATGGTTTCTTTAAATTAATCTAATGGAATCCTCGAATCTCACGTGAGATTATATTTTTTTTCGAGCAAAATTCGACGACATCTCGCCAGTAATAATAATAAGTTTATTGTCGATACATACAGAAGTTTTACAACAGTACTTTAAGTAAATTCAATTATTTTATGACAACAAAACTATAAGATGCACATAAAAATAGCATTTCACAAAAAAAACAATACGAAATTCCAATCAAAATAAAAAAAAATCACAAAACTGACAGCTTCTATTATAAACGCATCGAAACCACAAAGCCAGCGGCTTTTTGTGGTATACTCATTAGAAAACCTTAAACAAATCAATAAAAACAAGTAGGTTCAAATCCGATACACAAGAGAAAACGGAACTCAAACCTTGCATCGAATCACGTCATGTAACCTCCCACTATCAAATTCCATCAAAAATTTCTTGGCAGCTCTAGTAAAACATCTTATATTCTGAATACTCCTGATTTCTAATGGTAAAATGTTATAAATCCGAGGCCCAAGGTATTCTGTGCTTTTTTGGCCGAATGATTTCAATGAAAATGGGGTTTCATATTGAATGCCTCTCTGACGTGTACCATAACCGTGATCTATAATTGACCAACAATGTTTTGATCTGTGAACTCTTGTTAATAGTACCAGTGCAAAAGTCTTTCTTAGGTTCAATACTCCAGTTTCATCATAAAGAACTTCTGAAGGGTAGGTATTTGGTTTCCTATAAATAATTTTCAGGAATTTCTTTTGCAGTACCTCTATTTTGTATATGTATTTGTCACAAGACGATCCCCAAGCCAGGATTCCGTAGGTGAGTCTCGAAATTATTAACCCATAGTATATTCTCAAAAGGTAACTGGCGTCAAACACATCCCTCAGCTGCTTGAAATGATATAACATGCTACGTAGGGTAGCTGCAACGTTTTTCAGGTGAAGATTCCACTTCAAATGTGAATCGATCGTTACTCCGAGATATTTTATCGTATCTGATATTCGAATTTTTCTATCTGAATCCACATCCAATGAGACAAAAGGAGGCAAATTGCGAGAGTGGCAGGTAAATGCGAGAAATTTTGATATATCATAATTTAAAGTTAATCGCTTCTGGTACATCCAGTAATCAATGATTTTCATATCCATTTCAGCCTGCTCCTTCAAATCCTCCCAACTGTCTCCATTGATAACCAATGCCATATCATCAGCAAAGCTTATAATTGATCCATTTAGAGTCAGATTCAGCAGGCTGTTTACATAAATCGTAAACAAAATCGGTCCCAGAACAGTGCCCTGGGGCACTGCCAAGGGGGAAGGGATATATATATATATATATATATATATATATATATATATATATTTATATATATATATATATATATAAATATATATATATATATATATATATATATATATATATATATATATATATATATATATATATATATATATACAGATTATTGCTTTTGTCCTAAAAACATAACAACCACTTTGTGAATTATATAAATGAAAATAATAACAGAAAGGTTTTCCAATGGTTTTTTCTTAGCCACTCACTCATCTTCTACAAGTAATTAAAAACATTCCTTCTATAATGCAATGAAAGTGTTCAATGTGATACCTTGAAAGCACCAGAATATTCAAGATTTCAATAGTTTCAAGAAAGAAGTCCAGAAATTTATAATAGATTGTGAACCTTATAATTTTAAAGAATACTTTATTTTTTGTAGTTGATATTATTGTATTATTTTACTTTTTTCATCTTCATAGATGGTGTGAACTGCTATGTTTGTTGAAAATAAATATTTACTTATTCACTTGATCCTATGTAAATCAATATTATGACTACTAATTTGGCCATGAGAGATGTATCGTTAGATCTCCAAAATTGGCCAGATAAAACGGTGTGTTACGGGACTGAAGTACTGTACGTTGAAGCGATTTAACTGCAGATAAATCTTTCAAAATTATCTGCAGGTAAATCCTTCAAAATTATCTGCCGAAAGATTGGATAGATTTGACCAAATAATCGTACAGATAAATTGCACCAGATCATGAACAATTCGTTCATTCATCTTTGCAATTAATTCAACTATAAATTGGTACATTTTCTCTGACCAAAAAATTGTTTCGTCTATATCCACCTTGTCCTAGAAATTTTCGATTGGGCGAAATAAGAGAGTACCTATTGATTCAGCGATTGTTAACTCGGTACGATCCATATTTGGGCTAAACAAGCGGAGATGCTACAGTTTTCATAATTTTTTTCGAATATGCATATGCCAGCTATATATATATATATATATATATATATATATATATATATATATATATATATATATATATATATATATATATATATATATATATATATAAATGATTCTTTTTCATTTAATTAATGAAAAAAACTAATTAATAAACGAGGGTTCAATGACGGGTACTTCGGTACTTTGAGAAAGAAATTCAAAAACATCCCAAGCAGCACTTTCAGTCGTTGGTACCACCCGGCGACTATTATGGGAAACTCTGAAGTTATAGTTACTTGCGACGGGAACGTGATTGCTACGGCCCTATCACGTTCCTATCACCAATTTGGGGAACAATTTGAAGGTGATAGCTACGTGAATAATACCAACCCCCAACTTATATCGCTACATCGCACTCACGTTCCAACTACGTGGCGGGAACGTTGCGGCGTGGTCACCGTTACTTTATAATATTTGTCCCCGCCTACTTTACTTTGGCGTCTGCTTCGCCTTTTCTTTGTCTTGCATATGTAGAAAGAGTTTAATAATGACATCTTCTATCATTATTCAGCCTCCTCAACTGAATGGAAATAATATTTTCTAGGTTATATAGATATAATTACTTTTATGGGTACAAAAAACTCTGCTGATTCACGAGCTCCGAGTACAAAGAAATTCAAAACGCTTTGAAAAATTCTGTGAAATGTGATATTGATAGAATCATAAAAACAATGCGCCCTCTCAAAATACATTTTTCGACGCTTTTTTTTAGGAAGACAGTGATAAAAATGCATGAAATTGATAAAATATATTTTTATAACATTTTTACTAATTATATGAGTTCAGTTTCGCTTCAATTTATATTTTTTTCTGACTTTTTGATGATTCCATAATACTTGTACTACTATAAGGAAATTGGAATAAATGTAATGGCGTCCTACATTTGGTCAGTAAATATGGCGCATTTTACAGAAATTACTTTAGAGTAATATTTACGTCACATTGTGTGTTTGAAGGATTTGTCACTTCACTGTAAGTAGCGGCCACTAGTCTTTTATCACTTTAAAGTCATTATCACCATTAAGTAGAATATTTGTCTACAAAACAACCACAAAGTTCCTGAAGCTACTACTTAGTTACCCTTGGAACTTTAACCTATATTTAATAAATGCTTTATAGCGATTAGTGCGCGCTGAATGTTTTTCGAACTGTACATTTGCATGTGATAAATAAAAAGAAACAAAGTAGGTGTTTAAAATTGTGGCCACACAAGAAAAGCCTCTCATATATTTCACGGTTGTTCCTCATAAGTGGGAGAAAAACAGAGTATTGTTTCATCCCCAACACAGTCACATCCCCCAGTACAGCAAAAGGGAGATCCTAGAACTGATACATAACTTTTTTTTTTTTCTCACAGCTGACATTTTCACTTCACAAAACAACAACATACTATTCGAACACCAAGAAGTCTCTATAGATTGACCGTTACTTTGAAGTTATTTTTTAAGTTAACTTTGTTGTAATTAAAAATTACTGTGAAGTTGTTTTCGTGAGTAGCGAAATATTTAATTTTACCTTGAATATTACTACATAGTTCCATAACTTTGACGGAAATTAAAAAGTAGCAAGGACGTCATAGTTACTTTTAACGCCACTATAAAGTAATAAAAACTTTGAAGTGGTATACGAGTAACAAGACTAAGTTACTGGGACTAGCGAATACAACTTTAAAGTCTTTGCGACTTGAAAGTTATTTTACCTAGTAACAGTCACGTTACAGAAATTTGAAAAACTACTTAGAAGTACTGCAACTTTTAAGTTCCTTATTATAGTGATAATAACTACGGAATTACTGAAAGTTGATTTTTTTAGTGATAATTACGTAACAACGACCTATTCAAAGTTCCGAACTCAGTTTTCACTTTGATGCTGCTTGGGATATCTCCTTAACAGTGAATATTTCTTGCAAAAGTTGATATGTCTATGCTAAACACTTTGTATATATATATATATATATATATATATATATATATATATATATATATATATATATATCTATATATATATAGGTACAATCACAAATTTCGTGACGAAATATAAACTAATTTATAGTATTAGGCAATTTTTTTCCATCATTCATCATATCCAAAGTTTCACTACGTGTTTAATATTTTCATTTAATTACAACTTGAATTAACTATTTCAACAAATTTTATATTAATTCATTTGCTTATTTTAGGTTTCAGATTATTTATGTTATCATAGTTAACGTTTATAATTTTGAAATTTCAATCGATTTGCTTTTATGATTGAAATTTATATTCTACGTGTTGAAGAATAATCACAAATTTATCTAGGTAATATCAATAATTCATCTTTCACAAAATTAATTCAGCGAAGTTATCCTTAAGTGAAGAAATATCAGAAGGTATAGTCTGTCCAGCGAGACTTGGCGTTCACGTCAATTGTATATAACGTCGATCGTAAACAGTGTTGCCTGACGTAATAAATAATCTTAAATCTAATTAGCTGACCCAATTTTCAAGAAAAATAAGATATAGAGGTTATGTCGGCGACTGTTAAACGTGAAAGTAAGTCGACAGGGTCCGATAACATTGAAAATTTTGAAACAGAATGGCCACCTCACATTCAATTCAACTTATTTTCACTACTGGGAATATTAATTTTTCTAGAGGGATTCATACGATTTGATATGTTATAGACAGAATATTGTCGAAATGAATGATCCGGTCACTATCACCATATAACTACTGTTTCAGAAAATTACTAACGACAAATACGAATTATGGATTGATTGGGCCGATACATGGTGTAAATTAGTAAACATATTGAAACAATGGTAAATAATAACAATTTACACATTTATTAAAAGAAATAACGCATGACGCACGTTTCGGTGGATCTTCACCTTCTTCAGATGCTAATGGCAAACTAACTATTTTCTCTGTTATATCGAAAACAAGACCTAAAGAGATGACAAATTGTGTAGAAGGGGTAAATAGAGGGACGGTTACAAATAATTATTAGAATAATAAAAACCAATTCTGAACTGCTAGTCAGGCAGTTCGGTAATTTTAAAAAGATTGAGAAGGGGCTTGAAGTATGATCGATTTGGCTATTCAATAGGAGACCGGAATGCTTGTATTTATTCATCTGTAATGATTCTTAAAAATTAAGTTCAATTCCCTTACTTTCAGCATTTAATATTTTAAAATCGAAATTGAATGTGTGATTTTCATGGATTAAATGGTTTGCTTAATGTGAATCCGACATTTGATTAACAAAGCTGCGTTTGTGTTCTGAAATTCTAGTTTGAAAACTTCTGAAAGTTCTACCAATGTAAAACTAATCACAATCACCACAATTTATTTTATAAACTCCTGATTTATTATCTTTATGAACTTTGGATTTATTATTTTTTATATGATTTCCTAAATTATTACCGGTACGATAAGCAATGTTAATGTTGTGCTTAAATAAAAGAGATTCAAGTTTTCTACTTGAGTTTCTAAACAATTTGTCATCTCTTTATTTCTTCTTTTCGATATAACAGAGAAAATAGTTAGTTTGCCGTTAGCATCTGAAGAAGGTGAATTTCCACCGAAACGTGCGTCATGCGTTATTTCTTTAAATAAATGTGTAAATTGTTATTATTAACCATTGTTTAAATACGAATTATGGCAAATTTGAATTTTATTTATTTAGGTAGGTAGCATTGCATCGTTATTTGCGCATGTCTGTGACGTGAACGCTCAATCTCGCTGGACAGACTTTAGTTTTTGAATCAATATTTACTGTGCCTGTTATTGGATATGTAGAAAATCTCAAGATCAAGGAAACTCTAACCTAGAAGAATTCTGATTTTATGCTCCATAATAGTGGAAATTTTCACGGAGTTATCATGATATTAAAATGAAAGAATGAACTATGTTGAACTACATCACGTCGTATTTACATTGTTTATTTTTTCGACAACTTATGAGTGCGCTATCAATTCAATACTTAATGATAGTGAAGTGATGCAACTAATTCCTATCACTTCCGTTTAATTAGTAAAGAATAGTTTAATGAACCTACTCACAGACGAAATTTTTGGACGTAATAAATGTTCGATATACGTGTTCAATACCTCTAGTTTTTATCTCAAAAAAATTATTATATATTTTTGAAACTGAATTTAAAATGTGTTCATTATGGTTTTATTCCATTTTGAAATTTTTAACTACAAAACTAATTCACATAAAATTGATATCTACTAATCTTGTTTCCACTATTTAACAGTGCTTTTGAAATAAAAAATGGATAATCGTGAAAAACAGATAAAAAAACAGTCGACTTATGTTTGGGTACATGAAATTGGATGAAAACTTATGCGAAGTAAATATGTCCTGGACTAGGAGGGGAGGAATTATAAGGGTGTTCTCAGATTTATTTATTTTTTCATTATGGTGAGGTCTCCACTCTACTGAGGCCTCCTTATGAGCTGGTTCTATTAGAACATACGCTCAGCAACCTCAGACTTAATAACCTGATAATAGTATGAAAATAAAGGTAGGTACTTCAAGAGAATGAAGTGGATTATAACCATGGCAACGGAATAAAACCTGCCAAATTAACATTGAGATAGTTGAAATTTTGCTTTTTCAAGTTAACATGATTTTTGTTCGCGATTATTGCAATAAATAATGGAAAACAGCAATGTTATTTAGTTTATTTAGTATGAAAGTATGTCCGTTTAAATTTCCAATACAGCAGCTGTTACTAGTGCAGCATTATTGTTCTATAAACTAATCGCTAAAATCAAATATTGTGAAGAGAAGTTAAAGTTGCTTAGATGTTATTTTATCGCTATTTTCATCCTATCATGGACATCTGTGAGAAAAAATTATAAAAACATTGTCAAAATATGAAATAGAATTGAATTTCAATACATAGATACCAATTAAACTCATGAGTAAGATTTAAGATCGTCAATAAAAATGTTAAATACAATAAAATATTGGATTACTTTAATTACGCAAGCTATTTAATGTCTCAGAAATCAATTACTATTTCATTGGAATTAATACAATGTATTTGAAGAGAATATTAAATTCATATTGATTCGAATGACACAATATAGTACAATACATACAATCAAAGCAAAATATTAGAAATTAATATTCTCAAATAAAAAATCATAAAACAAAGGCAATTGAATTTTTCACAGATTCTCCCTTCAAATATCATTGATATTTCGTCATAAAATCAACAATTATTACCTGTTCCATTTAACAGATAATTTTGTACTTAGACGTTACTATCCTGTTATTATTCTTTATAAATCTGTAACTTTTTATCGAAGTCATCTATTAGAATATCATCAGCAGAGAACATAATTTTTACAAAAATATTAAGTATTGTATATATATATATATATATATATATATATATATATATATATATATATATATACAGGGTGTTCGGCACATGAAGCATCAAAATTTTTTGGGGTATTGCTGGGGTCATTTGCTTAAATGTTCTCTAGTTATAATTTTTGTTCGAACTGTTCTCCCTTGATCCTAAAGCACGTCTGGCACCTCTTTCTTACTTCAGCCGTTATGGTAGCTAGTTCTTTGTTGAAGCAGAAATATTTCTCTTTTTGCTCGAACATAATAAGATTTTAATATCGTTTATTTGAACAAAAGATAAACTAATGACAATAATTTAATACCTACCAGCCCTATTGTTGCTCATTCATTCGAAAAAAAAATTTTTTGTTGAAGCAGAAATATTTTTTATTTCGAACGAAATGTGTACCAAGAGAGCAGTCAGGTATTAAGTTATTATAAGTACTAGCTTTAGTACAAATAAACTATCATAAAATCACATTTCGATCGAACAAAAAACAGAAATATTTCTGCTTCAACAAATATTAAGTAGCTACCGTTAGGGCTGAAGTAAGACAGAGGTGCCAGAAGTGCATTAGGACCAAAGGAGAACAGTTCGAACAAAACTTTAAACTAGAGAACAGTTATATATTAAATTATTGTTAGAAGTTTAACTTTTGTTCAAATAAACGATCATAAAAATAAAATTATTTTCCTCACGATTTCCGTCTTTCTGAAGGAATATCCGCGATTTGAAGCAAAAATGTTTTTTTTCAATGTGAAGCAAACCGTTGAAAAGTTTATTAAGTAAAGAAGCTTTTGAAGAAAAGTGAAGCTCTCAATTATTGTTACTTTTTTCAACATAAAATTTTTAAATTAATTCATTTTCACAAAATCAATAATTTTGTGGAATAAAAATCCTCGTATGCGCCTTTGGTACCAACAGTTGTAACGGAAACTATTAGCTATTTGAACAAGCACACATTACAGAATATTCAGTCGAAGAAATTGGGTTTTTACAGGTATTACTAAAAAACTTATGATGGTTTGAAGAAAGAATTTTGGGAAATTTATGAAAAAAAAATTTTAAAAATTATATCTCCTTAACCGTGAGTCTTAGGACCCAGAGTTCAAAGGGAAAGCGTAGCAAATGACCCCAACAATACCCCAAAAAATGTTGATGCTTCATGTGGTGAATACCCTGTGTATATGTGTAGGTATATATATTTATATAATTTTGGCAAAATTATTTTTGATCTAATATCAAATAAGTACCTAGTATCTTTAAAAGAATATTTTAACAAGTATGTAATTCACAGAAGCTGAAAAAATTTACAAATGATACAGTTTCCTGCTTTTTCCAAACTAAATCAGTAAAAACAGTTTTTCCGAAAGCTTTCTCACCAACAGAAGGATGGAATAGCTCTTAATTCCACATTCATGATATCTAAAATCTATTACAAAATTGCAAGTGCAGACAACTAAACTGATGACATCAACTTCTCTAAAGCGGGGGAGACGGGGAGCACCTGTGGGGCTCCCTCGCGATGCTGGAACCTAATTCATGGCCGCCCAGGATTCAGCGGCTAGTCGACCACCGGCATTCGCGTTTACAACAAGTACACCTTCCGCACATTTTCACCTGAGTTCGAGCGAGCCTTCGCGTTGCACAGAGCTGATACCTTTTGT
The DNA here is from genome assembly GCA_030704885.1 of Cynegetis impunctata. NCBI lineage: Eukaryota > Metazoa > Arthropoda > Insecta > Coleoptera > Coccinellidae > Cynegetis > Cynegetis impunctata. Next base: position 2,620,279 of record JARQZK010002889.1, read on the forward strand.
TTATTCGTCCTTTGTGATTTGATGGATGATATTGTTGCTTTGAGTAAATTTTTAGTTTGCATTTGAGTGAATTTCGAACCGGAAAAATTTGCTTACTGAGAAAATTTATACTTGAAGCACGTAAGTTATTTTGTCTACTCTAAATCAATGAATTAGAAACAAATATCACTTTTGAATTTTTGTTTGTTTTTCTTTTGCTAAAAAAGGTTTGAGCAAAAAATATGTAACGAATAAATAATAATGCCTTTCATTGTATTTGAATAGTTTATACATAATTTGAGTATTATAAGTATGAGAACATAATATCAATCATGAAATTTTCTTTCGATTTATCTTAAGTATTCAACTCATCAATAATATACCTATCTAAAACAAATTTGAAATATGAATAAATATAGTACCTATATTCATGAAATAAAATATATTTTCAATTGAATATATTCGCAATTACTTTTTGAAAAATGAATCTTTGAAAAATTCTTCTTGGTTGAAATGTTTCTACAAATTAGTAATTTGAAGTAGTTTAAAAATATTACCCTTTAGTGTAATAGAAAAATTAAAAACAAAATTTAATGTTATCTTAATTGAAAATTACAAAAAAAGACTTTCAATCGATTTTTCAGATTTCATTTTAACGTGATTTTAATCTTAAATTACGACAAACTGAATTTCAAAATAAATTATTGACTTATTTTGTTGATGCAAGAACATCAAAGGGTGGTTAATTCTCATAACATGAAAATTCATTTAAATTTATGGTGTGCATCCTTCAAGCGCTTAAGTAAAACATTCATAGATTGAATTGACACTTTAAATAACATCAGAGATACTACTGAATAGAAATTTTCAATATCAAAATAAAAAAGGTTTAACAACACAGAATGATGTAATTCATTTCAATACGTTAAATTATTTTTACTGGTTCTGAAAAACATTCGCATTGGTTTCTTGTTTGGAATAATATCTTATGTAGGTACGTGATGCCATGATGTCTACCGATATTTTCCGGATTCCGCTTATATGTTTGTATCTAATATTCAGCTCATACTATTCATTTCGAAGTAATTTAACAGAATATTCTCGGTATGACTATTTGCTGTGAATGTTTTGAATGAAAAGTTATTAAATTGATCATATACAATTATTAGTTTTAGGGATTAAAGTGTATGGAATTCAAGTTGATAACCATGTCAAATTCTGTCAAACCATGTCAAACTCTACACATCCTACATATCGCATAAAATGCTTAATATCATCTTCACTAGTTTCTACGTCGTTTTTTCTTCGCCAAACTTGGTTTTCGATCAATAAATTTCTAATGATTTAGTTGCCCTGGATATATCTAATGCCTTCGACCGCGTTTGATACAAGGCACTGCTAAAGAAGCTTATATCTTACAATTTTTCCGAATAACTATGCTGCTTCATCGAAACCTGTCTTTATAAAATAGGAATACGTGTTGCAGTTGATAATGCAAGCTCGTATCTGCAGTCATGCATGCTGATAACGGCGGTGTGCCGCAAGGGTCGATCAAGGCACCGGCGTTTTTTCTTATACATACTAATGATCTCTTAAATTGTACTAGAAATAAAATTAGGAGCTTCACTGATGATTGTACTCATCACCAACATGACGCCTGTTAGTGCATCTATATCTGGACATCAACGTATTGTTCAAGTCTATAAATGACGACTCATTTCTAACTAAGACTCTGATGATCTGGTTGCTTTTAATTACACCAAGACAACAATTTCTCAAGAAAAACTTCCATTATCGATCCTCCATTATTAAAGTAAAACCAGAGTCAGCTACACAGAGGCTTAGTTTTCTATTTCGTTCTAAAAATTAGTTCACGCCAATGCAGATATTGCTCATTTATAAGGCTCAATTTAATTCAGCATTGAAATACTGCTCCCATGCTCAGAGCTCCGTACCTTCCCCCTCCACTTACAAGACTCAATTCAAAAAAGAACGGTAAGGCTTATAGACGTCCCGTCTTTAACCGCTCATATTCATACAGTTAAACATCGGAGGAAAGTTTCCAACTTATGTCTCTTTTGTGAATATCATCACTGCAGGTTTTCTGCAATCATTGCCTTCATTATTAGGTCTTACTAGTAGTAGGGGAGCCCGAGATGCTAAATGGGGATTTACTTGAGCGTCGTGGGCACCTTTCGGATTGTGGGGATTGGATGCTAAAACGCTTAGGCGGGTTCTGTAAACATGTACAGATTTTCAAAAAAATCGTTGTATAGAAATACTCGAGCGCGTCAGATATTAATAGTTTATACATTTCACATGTCTCTGATAATAAAGGTAGGTTAATCTGCCTGGTTTGCACGGTGGGGGTAACCGTACGAAGGGGTTGAAAATTGAAAAAAAAAGTTATTCGAGCACGTCAGATATTCAAAAGGGATGTTAAGTTAACTCTAACTTAACACCGGACGCACCGGACATTCTCGAGCACGGTTAATTTTTTTTTATTTTGAAGGAAATTCAGTTTTGTTTTCGAATTTTCAAATATCTGCCATGAGTTTTGGTCTCATTAAATCTCAGTCTTTTGAAAGGAGCTATTCAAA
>JARQZK010002890.1:0-25000 GCA_030704885.1 Cynegetis impunctata
TAAATATGAAATTCACGTTTTTTCATTTAAAAATATCAAATCTAGAAACTTTTCAACGAACTTAAAGTACCTAGTACGACCAATACGTAACTCAGGTATTACCTACCTGACTATTTTTATTTACACGTTTATGCAACCCAAATATCTTGAGAACACACTACCTATACTGCTGCCATCTTCTGGCGCGTAGATTTCTAGAGTTATCGTTTTATACGTTCATCACCTACTGTAGAGATGGCGCCACGTTAGACTAAATATTCAGAATTGCAAAGGTTCTGAGAAGCGTGTTAGTTTGTCCAGGGGGTTATCCTCCTAATCCATATATTGAAGTTGAAAGTTATTCAATGAATTTTATGTTCTGCGTGAGTCGGACTACCTAAAACCAGTAGGCTGTACGTTCTGATGGAAGGTTTGGTGTTAATATACTAGTGCATGAATAGAATTTCGGAAGAAATCAAGAATTAAATGAAACTGCAGAGTAAAATCTGGTATGAATGAAGAAAATTTTGATATTATTTGATGTCAAAATTCAATTTCCGCCTGTGGATTTAAAAAGTATTGTTCTGTAATTTGTTAGTTATAGTAGTTATATTATTTTGAGAGTTAATTGTTTCTTATTAGAACATTGTGATTTAAAATTAAGATTTTATTCTTTTAATAAAAGATATTCGTTCGGAAATTCATTCTTGCTGAATCATTATTTTCTTGTATGCTTGAAATTTTTTTCGTTATCCCCTACAAAGTTTAGTAAAAGAGTCTTAAAATATAGTTCTTCCTGTACTGTAGTAGGTGATAATTTTTCACAGTTGTAAAAATTTTAATTTTTTCATGAATTTTTCATTGATAAACTGATTTCAATCGAAATAGAATTACATTTTACATAAAAAAATTAACATTCAATAATTTCGTACTTTGATTATGAGAATTATAGTTATTATATGAAAGTTGTATATCAAAAAACCGCCTGATAATACTTTGAAGTGTGTAAGCCTGATTAATTCGAGAATAAATGAAGGCGTTTATTTTGTCACTAAGTACCTACCTAATGTTGAAATATTGAGTGAAATTTCGCCGAAAATAAAAGCCAAATAAAAAATAAAAGTGATTTTTAAACCAATTTTATACCTTCTGGACCACGATTCAGGTTTTTTTGAAGGCTGATTATATATATATATATATATATATATATATATATATATATATATATATATATATATATATATATATATATATATATATATATATATATATATATATATATATATATATATATATATATATATATATATATATATATATATATATATATATATATATATATATATATATATATATATATATATATATATATATATATATCTATATATATATATATATACATACTATATACAACTCCATCGGTCCTCATCAAAACAAATGAGCTGCAATTTAGTATCTGGGGTTATTCTTGAACGAAACTATCAAAATTTGGGAAAATTCATCCAAAATTTTGGCATCCCAGAACATTGGGGAAGTGAGTAGCAGGACGGTGCATTTCACTTCAAACTAGTGGTAAAATATTAGATTATCAATTGGGTGTATCAGAACAACAGTGGTCCAAGTCCATTTTACAAAGTTTTGTTTAATTAAGATATTTGCGTTTGTGTTTATAGGTAATTTCTTGTTATTTATTTCAAATTGGATTCATTACATTCTTTTTGGTGATATATTAAATTTTATTTCTCTTATACTTCATGAATGATAAATTCAAAAACACCTAACTAATCAATCAATTAAGAAAAAAAAATGGACTTAGATCAGTGTTGCACTGAACGAATTCATATTAAGGTGCATTGTTTAATCCAAGTCACAAGAATAAAACTGAATTTAGCTAAAAGATTTTATGTTATTTATTTTACTTGCTCTGAAAACATTCTTTCACAATTTTACAGAAAATAAATTTGAATTGTAGAGTTACAAATTCAAATTTGTGTGTATTAGGATTGTACAGAAGTTTTTAGACTGAAACAAGTAAGTAAAATAAAATTTATATAAAAAAACAACTGATTACACTGATCCTGACCATCTTGGAAGAATGTTCTTGTATTAATTTTAACAGGAAGATTTTTATGAAATTGATGAAAAATAAATGGTATAAAAGGTAGAAGCGATTTTTTATCGTTCTTCTTTACTAAAGTTATGGCTCGTCGTTGCATGTAGGTACAGAGGCTCACGATTTACCGCTGCTAAAGATGTAAATTTCTTTCCAACGCACTTCTTTATTAAGGAAATCTCTCGAAAGTCCATAACATTTGAGACATTCTCTCTAAATATTAAAGAAAATGGTTGTCCACGTTTGAATTGGATAACTTGAATCTTCAGTTAATTAACTGAATTTTTAGTCACATAGTCACATCCACTAATTGAAGCAATACGTGTCCTGACAGGAAAAATAGGACTTGAGTCACCTTTGCTCTGAACATTTTCATTTTTAATTCAAAGCAATACCAATCTAGTGGCATTTTAAAGGCACTATTTAGGAGTGGACTTGGGTCTTTGTTGCTCTGAAAAGGAACCGTATTGGGGGTACTGAATCGAGAATAAAAAAGAAAATCAAAATTTTGGACTTGAACCACTCTTGTTCTGATGCACCCAATTATGAACTAGATAACCGAAATTCAGCCTTTTTTGGAGGTAAAAAACAGATTTTGAAGAATTTTGCACCCCCAAAACCGCCTCCAAATTATGTTAGGGGGTTCAAAGTTTTTACGTGGATTAAGTTGATATAAGGGAAGTTATTTTTGGCTTTGTTAATTTTTTTTCAAACGCCGCCATTTTGATGTATAGATTTCTTGTTCTTTCATGAGTTTCGTTCGGTTTTGTGTACTTCCACAGCTGCTCCAGATTCGTAGGAGGGATGATGGTACGTGGATTGAATTGATTGTAGGTAGGTATCATTTGGGAGTTTCAACTCTTTTCTTTAACCACCGCCACTTTAATTTAGAAACTTTGTGTTTTTTAAGGTTTTGCTCAACTCTGCAGTCTCCAAACTGAATGAGGAGGTTAGAAAATTTTATTTAAAAAAATAGCGAAAATATTAACTCAGCTTTGCTGCTCCAGCGTATTCTTTTTTTCGACTGAACAAAATCTGGCAAAATCACCAACCTCTCAAGAAATATTATGCTGATGGTTATAAATTGTCTCGACTTATTTTGAAGCAAATTTTGTTACTAATTGGTAAACTTGTACCATTCCAAATTGATATGTCTAATATAGTTTCCGAGTATTTCATATTTCATTTATTGAGACTGTCTGAAAATATGTTAACTGGCATAAACAATCCTATAAGTGATTTAGGTTAACGATATTGATTTTTTGTTCTAATTAATATTTATTTTCAATATAATTATTATTAATTAGATATGGGTTTGTGTTATTGTATTTATGTTGGCTAATGATATTCGGTCATATTGTAAATAACCGAACAAAAGAGATAAAATATATAATAGTTTAAGAAGACTAAAGAACACGTTTTAATAGAAAAGTGAGCTTAAATGTAGAAAACAATTTTCAATGAATTGAAATTAAGAATATGGTAATTAACAAAAAACAAATTTCATTGCAGAAAAGGGTGGGGTGCTTTTCAAGATATTTCCATATTGACTCCACTTTTACCAATATCTGTCATTAAAATATTATAACAATTGACTTCAAGCACACCACGCTTTTATATAATGAGAGAAAGTTTTTTGTCAATAACAATATTATTCTTGATTTAAATTTATTGAAAATTATTTTTTACTTTTTACTTCGCTTTTCTGTTAAAGTTTTTTTCAAATTTTTTTCTGTTCAGTTTAGAGATTTCTTCACAAAGATATTTCAGATTTCATTCACTTGACTCGAAATGTAATTTTTATTTGATGAAACAATAACTGATAATTTTTCTCGAGGAAGAAAATAACAAAACACTATGTTCGGTAGTAATAGATTTAATACACACTGAAAGTGAAGTTCAGTATAGGAACACGAAATTCATACAAACTATGTGTAGCTCATATGAACACCAAGTGCTACAGCCATATTGTTTAAATAAACAAAACTATCCAAAATAACATCATATTAACATTAATAATTACATGTTACATTAATAAAATTTTTTGGAACTACAGAATTAGACCCTGGTCCATTTTCAAGTCTAATATTGCATGATATTCAACTTCAAATTTGTACAAGTTTTGAAAACGAATTTTAAGGATGATTAAAAATTTTATTCAGAAGACAATTCAATTTTTCATATTATTCATTCATTTATTTTAACGACAAAACAAAGTAACAATGATAAAACTAGTTTCGAGAAATCATAAATTCATCTACAATCATCTAAGAAAATTAAAAAAAAAAACACAGTCAATATCGTACGACGATACTTGCGCAACAGTTTAATTATACACGCACATTCTTCTTTTTTGATCAAAAACTTTCAACATATATAATTCAATGATACACAGGGTGTCTTCTCAACGCCGAGATATATATCTTTGAAAAAACCGGAATTATCCAATAATAAATAATAATACTATACATTAACTATTAACAACCACAAACAGTGAAACATTCAAATGATATTTTACATTGCTTAATTTTAGATATTGAGAATCAAATTCTGATGATTTCTCTACTTATTTATATTACTATGTAATTTCACTGGTATACTCATCGCAAGAATCACTGGAATAAGATTAACAGATTGGAAGTTATAGTTGCGGCATTTGATATTTCACTGACTGTGCCCAATAGTATAATTAAAACAATCAATTTGTACATTACAGAAAATTAAATTCCTTTCAATAAATACTGATATATACAGTCAGGCTACTGGCCATAGATGATATGATTGGGGAATGTACAGGGTGGGCCCAAAAATGGAGTTAAGTATTTGCGCTAATTTCACCTTCAGCCCTTCAGTCTCAAAACAAGATAACCTAGTGCTAATTACAAATATACATGAATACATTTTATTTTCTAATTATGTATTTATAAACTCAATCATTAATAATAGTAATACAAAATTATAAACATTGCTTTGGTATCAGTTACGTAGAACAAGAGAACAGAATTCGAAAAATAATTACTCAAATAAGTTCAAACACTAAATATAAATTAAAATTTTCATACATTTGTAGACTTGAGATCAGTTTGTTTCATGAGTCTATAGTAATTTAATACAATCATCGGATGTTCTGTTCAATAAAATCATACATATTAATCAATACAGAAGAAATTAGACGAATTCAGTCAAATTAATTAAAAAATAATAATGGTCAAGTTCATATAATTTAATCGAAAGTTATAAATTTTTTTTTAATGAAATTACTGAATAATACTCAACGAGCTTAAAAAGTTCAGCATTGTACATTTTTGTACGTGTCATCGAGACAAAACAATGGCGAAAAAAATTGCTGTGACCTGTGCATATTATTGTACAGATGTTATATGTATTATATTATGTATCATTTGAGTAAGAATTTTTATCTATAACAATTCTCATAATGAGAATAAATCGTTTCTTTGAATTGACTGAGAAGCGATTCATTCTCAGCTAACATAATCAATAAATAATATTAATGGTTGACATTAAGTACCTCTGAATTAAAAGTTGCATATTACAACAACAATTTTCTAAAGTTCTGAGACTAGTTAGTACGTAAGACTCGGTGGATGAGGGGGTAGTCTTAAACCACCCCAGGGAAAGAGTCATGTTGCCTCCTTCGACGTAAGACTTGCGGAAGAATCTTCGTCAACAGACAACATTGGCATCGTCGCCAACAGATGGGTCTTTCCTTGATTCATCACACATTTTCTCATGTGTTTTTCGAGCGTTGAAGGAACTGAAAACGGCATTTCGCAAAACCGGCACCTATAAACGTCTTTGCCCAACCTACCGTGCGTTTTCATGTGACGCGTCAACTTCGAACTTTGCGCACAGGCATACGAGCACAATTCGCACTTATAGGGTTTCTCCCCTGTGTGTGATCTCCGATGCACAGTCAAGTTCGAGCAGTTTTTGAACACTTTGCCGCAGTATTCACAAGTATCGTTTCGTCTACTCTCCTTTTTGATCAATTGATTAGGTATCAATGCACTTGGCCCTGGGAGACCTTTATTTTCACCTCTAGAAAGATTTGGTAGCCACCAGTCGCCTCTTTCTAACTCCATCTTCAATCTCCTCGAATCATATGTTTCATTGAAAGGAGGAAATAAAGGAAGAGGTTGAGGAGGAGGAACTGGAAGGAGATTTTTAGAAAAATCCGTGGAAAGCTTCATGTGGTTACTCAATGTTGTACTATTGTTGTTGTCCCTATCTTTATTCACTAGGAATTTAGAATTGGATTCTTCAACTGCTTGTCTGTAAGCTTCACTATATTGCGCTATATTACTTAAGCCGAACTTATCCATCAGTTCTCCCACAAGGTTAGCAGAAGGAAGAGAATTTTTCTGCTGAATTTGTGATGGAACACTCAAATCTTCCGCCTCCTCCTCCTGATCCATATCTTCATCTTCTTCGTCGTCCTCGTCTATTTCTTCATCGTCTTCATCTGTATCTTCGCCTGTTTCAACCGATCCAGCATTACTCTGTTTATCTTCTGGAGTTCGATGTATTTTCATATGTCTCTTCAACTTTGATCTGTGAGAGCAAGAATGATCACAGACCTTACATTTATACATTCCTTCAGTGTGTGTCTTTTTATGTTCTTCGAAAGTTGCTTTGAAAGAAAACTTTTTGTCGCAGAAATCACACACATAACATTGATCTTCCTCATTTATAACTTTAGGGGATCCTGGTTTAACATTGTGGGATATATTTATCTGAGGCGAAGAAGTTCTTGGAGTTGATACTAAGGGTTGTATGGTTTCTTCTTTAACTGGTGGAGATGCACTGGTGGGTCTACTACCACCGCTAACACCAGAAATGTTACTATTGTTATTATTGCTATTACTGTTTATACTGCTGCTGCTTATATTGTTGGTAACTATTGTGGGTTGAATTTGTGAAGGCGAGGGACTTGCAAATGGCGGCGAAAGCTTCCGAGGAGATGGCGAACTCGCCTGAGCCGCTCCTGGGCTGGTTGTACCAGCGAGTTGCCTCAGCCGCTGTGAGTAAAAATCCTGCTGAGAATCCAGATTTATAGATTGGTTGGTAGTACTTTTGTCTCTTGGAGGAAGGCAGGGAACTGTTGTCGTAGATTCAGTACTAGAGGAGAAATTTGTATGCGGAGGTGGAACACCGCCAGCAGCCACTGCTGCTGCCGCCGCTGCCAAACTTAAACTGTGATGCCTAAATTGTTCGTTCACTAATTGATCGATTCTATAATGATGTTCTGGTCTAGGAAATAATGGCGCAGGAGGAACGGGTGCATGGTTTAGAGTAGGCAACCGATTAAGAATACTGAAGGGGTTGTGGAGTTCTGGTGGTGGAAATACATGGTGTCTTAAGTTAGGTAATGTTGGTGCGCCGCTTCCTGTTGAGTATCCCGAAGAACTACTGCTTACACTACTGGAGCTATGATTATTATTTTTGTTCGATGGAAAACTATCAACGTAAATCTTAATGCCATGTGAATGTTGAACATGCTGAACCAACCGCCAAGCAGAGTGGAGTCGAGCTTTGCAAGTGCAGCAGACATAATTACTTGGTTCTGAAACAAAAAAGATTTCTTAGCTTCATTGTATTATTACCAATGAATCATCATATTCAAAGAAATGGCATACCTCCTACGACGATTAAATATACGTGATATCTTCAAAGATTCATCAAAATAAAATTCTCTACCAAAAACTGAGAAGATTCACGAAAATATATACAAATATTAATTTGTCTAAAATGATACAAATAATTATATATCCTGTATGTTCAGTAAACTTTTTTCTTCTACATATTTCACTGGTGAAGTATAATTGTGTAGAGCAAGAAAATCACAAGGTGCCTATTTTTGTATCTTTTCAACGTGGAAAATTATTTTTTATAACTATAGCTTGAAAAAATAGTTGAGAAAGACATGACAGTATTAAACAAATAGAATAAAATATCGACCTACTTTGAGTTGGTTGTTTAGGAAGAAGAATAGCACCATAATAAAATGCAGTCTCTCTAAGCCTGACGAGTAAAAATATGAAATCGCAGACCAGAGATATGTCAGAAAATCAAAAGAACCCACTATTTCCGGCGGACGACAGGGCAGAGTTTATTCGAATCGATTTCGCTAAATTATAGGACATAGAACAATGGACATCGCAATCAGCCGAGAAAAGATTCGAGGTACCTCCAAATGGTACAATTGACATTCATTATGACATAGCTTCCACCGTCTTGAAGTTTGACCTCGAGAGATGTTCAGTTGGCCGTGTTTCCGGCCCATTGTGTAATCGAGATCAGGCGCTCCATTGGCGTAGCCCTTTGGATGACAGGGATATGCTACAGGAATGACAAGAGTACATTTTGAACGATAAATATTCAAAAATTCCAGAGATCTTGTTTTGCAATAGGATTTTACAATGATAACTCAACTCACAGTGTTCAAAGTGGGAGACTTAGTGATCTTTCCTTTTGAAGTTTGGAAATAATTATCAGATCCTTGAGTTAGATAGCACTCATGGTTTAATGTTACCACTAACCGCCGTGATTTCATATGACTAGATTTGAAAAAATAGGCTGTATTTGGGAATGTTTTCTTTCATTCTGTAGGGTATATAGGCCTATATCTTATTAAGTATCTGTATTCCATTCTGATTCTTGTTTCAAATTTTTAATTTTAGTAAATTATGAATTATTAAAGTAGTCGAAATTTTTTAGTTGATACTTGAAATCAGTACTAGTTAATTATTTTCCAGCTTTCAGAATGCTTACTGAAACATGTAATTGTAACTTCAATTAATCCGTTGGAAATATGCATTCTCAAGTTAAAATTTTTCTATTGAATACAAAACCTCATCAGAGAAAACAATATTCAAGTGAATTTTTTACATTAAATATGCTTCTTGTTTTGATTATTTTTTATAGTGTTTCAATAGTCAACCATTTTCTCATTGAAGTTACAGAAGTTCGAGAAAAATTTTAAAAATTTAACGAAAATACTATTAATTGAGTTGTACTATAAAAGTAATCACTCAGTTCACTAATTTTCTGATATCCACCTTGAAAAGACATAGCAAACATAACATATTTCATATAGAAGAAACGAAGAAAAATTTTCGCATTCATCATCGATAGAAGATTCAAGTTTGAAAACATGGAATGAGCATAAAAATTTCGGAAAAATAATGTGAATCTATAATAGTCTGACAAAAGCTACCAATGACTTGTTTACTAAAAATCGGACATTGTTCTATTTCTAACAAATGAAATATTCTGAAACAAATTTCCATTATCAAATAGTTTCGAAATGAATATATTAAATTACCCCATAAATAATATCTACATGGAATGTGAATTGTGGTTGCAAAAGTGAAAATACCATCATGTTTAAATTTCTTACCATTCGCACTGACTACGTCTCCTAGCACGTTTCTCTTCCAACTTAGCAACATATATTCGGCATAATATTAGCATAAAGTTCCCATTCAGGGTGCTGGCTACGCCAGTGACCGGCTATCATCCAACGCTGCGAGAAAAGAAATAAGAAGACCAACCGACGAGAAATTTTCTAAAGTCCTGGCACGTAAGGCACACCCTCGCTACACGACGGAATTTTCAGCATAAATGTCCAGGCAATTTTTCATTCCCGATTTCAGTGCATTATTATTTGGCCGCCGCGAGGGGCGGTAATAGCCAGCCAATATGTGGCCTCAGCATGCAGATCGCCGGCCAGGAAGTTGCACACGGTTTCCGAATTTTTTCGAGGTGGCCGACAGGATATCCCTTTTTTGCGGAGAGCGATATAAATCAAATAGTTAAATATCCGAAGAAGGGTGAAAAGAGGAAATAAGAATGCCTCGAAAAAAGAGAAATACGGTTAACCTTAACATTGCCATATGATTATTTTAAAGAAGAGTATTCACAATAATATTCTGTTACATCCATTCATGAATTATATCATTCACATGAATGTTTCACATAGTCATAGTTTATATGGTAATGAAATTCAGAAAATATCATAATTAAATTAAAAAAAAGATAATGACTTGTAAACTTATATATTCGTAGGATTGAATCTATATTGAATAAAGACCATCCGAAAGAATGTAAAAGTATAAATTTTGGGAAAAAACACTGAAATTCTTTTATTTTTTACTTGTATATTATATGTTTATTTCTCCTTGGATACGGTTGCTATTTATGCCTTAGGCCATAACGCCCGCTAATTGTACGAGGAGAAATGAAGCAACTTTCATTGATTAAATACTTCATAATCCTTGTCATATACGACTCTGGATTTCTTCGGCAATGAATTATTCGCAGCTTTGGCTGCATTTTCTATGATGTTCTTGGTAAATTCATTTTCATTTCCATTATTTTTATAAGACTACACAAAGAGAGCAGCAATGACATTCACTAAATATGATGACAAAAATATTCACAAACGTCAAAATATCAACAAATGACATGCCTACTATGAGAAGGAAAATGGAAAGTATAGGAGCAATGAACCGATTTTAAAATCGATTTTTCATTATAATAATAATTTTTTCGTGAAAAATAAAATCTTGTATGCTCCACGTGGGTTACTAGATCCTATCGGGCGTTAGGATCTATATAACATAATTGGTACATAAATAACTATTTTGTACTGCACTATTATGCAAATAATTATTATTTGAGATTTAATTTGATAATCATCGACTTAAATGAGTTTTAATTTAAATAATATGATAATTTTCCATCTATGAATTCATGAAAGACATACTACTTGACCACAGTTATTTTATACATTATATAAAGTGAACAAGGAATATACTCCAATAATTTAATAATTATGAAACAATCTTCCAAGAAAACTGGTTATATGTATTCCTATACGCAAAATCTGCATTCATAATGCAACAGTGTATTATAGAAAAGGACAAGACATCCCGACTCGATATGCATACAACTGTTTCGAGCTTATTAAATCTCTTCAGTGCTGCTTACTTGACTCGGAGTGAATTGACATATTTCTTATTGTGCTCTGGAATCACATACGTCACTTTTGCAGAGTGGACATCTTCATGTCAGGAAGTATTTTTTTCTTCGACGGAATTCTTTATTTTCGGTCTTAACAGTGAATTTTGTTGGTTCCTAATATCTTTGGAGGAAGGCGTTATGGTTTGTTATGTATATAGTAGTGCGACCGCGATGTTTATTGGGGAAGAATAAGAAATATGCCAATTCACTCCGAGTCAAGTGAGCTGCATTGAAGAGATTTAATAAAATCGAAACAGCTGTATGCAGATCATGAGTCCAGGTGACTTGACATTTTCTATAATTCACTGTTGCATTATGAATGCAGATTTCGCGTCGAGGAATACATATAGCCCTTGGAAGATTGTTTTTTTAATTGTTAAATTATTGAAGGATTTTCCTTGTTCATTTTATGCCGTATATAAAATTTTGAATCTACTCATATAACAGATAAACTCAACAATTCCAATTAAACAACAAGATTTATTATATGAGTTCGACAGAAACGATACAAAAAATAAATAAAGAGACCCTCTCTCAATCAAAATATTTGATTACCTTCCGCACACTTCCTTTTACTTAAGACTTTACAATTCCGTACCGTAGGTACAAAATTCAGGTGATTCCCTAACCCATTAAGACACCCGATGACTACAAAAAACAAGACAATATCATCAAAGGGAAACACGTTCCGTTTCACGTATGCCATTAATCCCTTAATTTGTTCTTCGGCTCGTGCAATGAACACATGGCTAGAACGAGAGAAAGACAAGAAAGAGACTGCCGTATATCAATTATTCAAATGAAGAGTGGATCCGAATTGTTGCAGGCCTTTCGGGTATCTTGTCCACACGTCCGGCACAAAAAAGACGTGAAAAAAGATACGCACGATGCATTGAAAGAGATGAACGGCAGATCCAAACCGGCACAACGCGTGTATATGGATGATATAATACCTGATGGGCATTAAGTACCCTGGTAGGCTAACTCGGCCTATTAATCAGTCCGAGATGAATATCGAACACGCGTACCTTTGAGCTCTTACACTCTTCGCTGCTCTTCCGAAGCAGGATTACAAGCCACCAGTATTTAATGGTTTTTCACTTAGTACCATCGACGTACGAATATAGAAAGAGTTATTAGTAATGCATGGTATTAAGAAGTTGATTTTGAAGGAAGACCGTACAAGGTTATATATATATATATATATATATATATATATATATATATATATATATATATATATATATATATATATATATATATATATATATATATATATATTGTACTATTTCATGAAACTTGACTACATAGAATTCCTTTTATTCTTTTAGGGATAATGTTAGAAAATTCGACATCCTTGCAATATCGATGAAAATATAGACAGTATGTTTTGATCTTCAACGAGCTCTTTAGTAATGTGAATTTCCCAACGTATTATTATCTTCACCAAACACGCTGCGTCTGTTTAAAGCTAAAAAATATTAATAAATAAATGAATTAATATATATATATATATATATATATATATATATATAAATATAAAATATATATATATATATATATAATAACAATATTTCTTTATTTAAAAGTCATCCCAATACAACGGTAACATTGCAAAAAAAGTTTTTTATTTGTTTTGAAGATATTCGTTCGTTTAATTGAACCTGGTAATTTATTATAATATTTTATTATGACGTTTATGACTAATATATACCTACATTGTGTAAATATATATATATATATATATATATATATATATATATATATATATATATATATATATATATATATATATATATTTATATATATATATATATATATATATATATATATATATATATATATATATATATATATATATATATATATATATATATATGTATGTATAAATATATATATATATATATATATATATATATATATATATATATATATATATATATATATATATATATATATATATATATATATATATATATATATATATATATATATATATATATATATATATGTGTGTGTGTGTGTGTGTATAGTGGCTCATAATTGTTATACATCAAGTCCAATCCTGCTCAATTTGCGCAGAATGATAGCCGAGTAAAAGCATCTTTTTGCATAAGCATCGTGGTAGTTGCTTTCATTTTGCAGTTTGAGGTTTGTCCCTCGATATTAAATTTAGAATGGGATTTCGCTGGAGGGCTAAATTGTGAGGTCTGATGTCACGGCTGTTGGCGATAGGTTGTAAATCATTTCGAAGTTGTTAATTTACGTTTTTCGCCCACATAAATTTAATATTGACACATCTCCCAGCATTATTTATATTAACGGAACAAGCTACTGAATTAATTTGATGAATGACGATTTAGAAATAGAATTCCGAAAACGATTTTTTGTATACAATTTTGATAAAATATTTGGCTATTTTTAGCAAGGTTCATTATCAAACATTGGAATTGAAGGTGAATAATGATAATATCAATTCGTAGTTTAGGTAATATGTTCGAATAAATTATGTTTCAATTTTCAGTTTTTCTCGATATTTTTTCTATCCTGTTATGTTTTCTTCCTTTGTTTTATCAGTTCTGTGAAATGAAAAGTTGTTTAAATTTGGGGTACAACGAAAGAATATAATTTTGTTGAAACTTTTGACTGAAATTGTAGTCAAATTTTCATGCAGAGTAAGCTAAATATCTGGATGAAAATTTTCGTATTCTTATTCAAGTATACTCTGTAAGAACAAGGTTGTTCCATTGATGGAAGAAAATGAACTTATTGAAAGTATATAATAGGTAAGCTTCTTTCTTTCTTCATATTTCTTGATTTTCTTCAATGATACTCACATTTTCTAATCCACTATTATTATTTATAGCATGAAAAAAATGTACATTATGAAACAGAACCAGTATAACTCATAATAATATAAGTTTTTTGTCTGAAGCTCATCATTCTCATAGAAAAAATAAGGATGGGTAACACTCTCATATTTTTATGTATAAATATCAGTTTTTCTTCAAGAAACAAAATTAACTCTTTGCCGACATTTTCACGAAGGATATATTAAGAAAAGTGAGGTAAATAATTCTTTCTTTGATAATGACAGATCAACAAAAACATATAGCTTTCTTATATTTTGAAGAGTAATTTCCAGCTATGTCTGTACCATTTGACTACACAACTTCTTCTTTCGGTGCCGTACCCGGTTTAGGGTGTAGGCGACGTCTCTACAACTATTCGTGTTCTGCGTGATACAGTGATACACGAATAGAAGGGACCTATGGTTTTACGACTGTTCCGGGTCACCTGCATGCGCGTGGTAAATATTAGAAAAATCAAATAGGCATTTCTGCGGAAAATTTGGAACCGAAATTTTTTTTTGGTGATTATTCCTCTGTAGCTAGTCAGATTTATTTTCAAGTTTTCAGATTTGTACATAGCCGTCAATAGCCTCTTTGTCCATGCCAAATTTGGTTGAGATCGGTCAAGCGGTTTAGGAGGAGTTTCGTGACAAAAGAAACACAACGACTCTGCTACTAAGCTCAATGAATAGTTCTTACGAATTAATAAATAGCCATTTTTGGGAAACCATTTTAGCATAAATGACTTTTACTTTTTGTACGCATCTTGACGAAAAGCATATCCTATAACACGGTAATCTGAACGAATAATTAAATTACCACAATGATAACCACGGATTATTGAAAAGTGAAAAATGAAAAAACTGTTTGTTTGGTTCGATTCACAGCTGAATCAATTTGAACGCTAAACAACAATACATTTTTTGGAAATATATTTTCAACTCGCTCAGTCGTGGCGAACACGAACCTGACTTTGGTTCTATTTGTCTCAAATAAAAAAATCAGAATACCGTTTATTTCACCACAAATATCATTTCCAATAAAATTACGGTACCATTATGGTTTCTATTAAATGAAAGCAGTTCCGACCATGAAACCGATCATAGCATATTAATTTGTCTCCAAATAAAAAATGTCTTTTGTCTTTTTCAGTAGGTTTTCTTTAGTTATTCACGGATATCAAATCTCGATTTTATACATTTTATGACGCTAACATCAGAATTTAATGGAAAAAGGACGATGGTTGCAATTGATATCATTTGGTACCAGTTTATTTGGTACCAGAGTTACAGAATGCATTATAATTATTTGTTTTGAAATTTAGAATAAGATCGAACTGAGGAAATAAGCTGAAATATATTATTTAAAAGCTGGAAAATGTTTAAATTCAAATTTTTGGGGACTGACATTTTAGAATACATATACTGCCAAACTAGAGTTAGTTAATTATATTTAACAAATTTAATGAATATTCCTTACAATTTCAGAATGAAATACCAACCAAACGAACAAAAATTTGAGAGACGCCACTGTATATTATGTAAATAACCGAAGAAAGACGTACTGCACTTGTGTCACATACTGCATATATTTTTATTTTATTTTATTTTCTAATAAGGAATAGTTATAAATAGTCAAAGAACGTGGAAAAACTATAAAATATTCTATGATTCGTAAATCGAAATAAATGACAAACAATTCATAAATATTTCATGAAGAGACATTAAGATATTAACGGCTTGATATTTAAAGGCTCAGGAAAATAAATCTTATTCCTAAGAGACCATCTGTCATATGTTTCAATAGATTATTTCCTTAATACCGAGATAAGGCAAGAATGACCGCGATATTCAAATTTTTAAGCACGGTTTCTTTGTGCGGTGTCCAAAGCCATATCATGCATTCACTGGGGCTACTTTAGTTCGCACCCCTTTTTGAGAGACGCGGGGTCTATTCTTTGTAGAAGAATAAATTCTGCTAGGTTACGGGTCGGGAGATTTTTGCCAACATTCCACAGAGGAAAGATGAAGTCGGATTTGCTTCTTTATAGGAAAATTCTAATATATACTTAAACCCATGAAACCAGAAGAGATGCACGTATTAATAAGATCAATAAATTGAAGCGAATAAATGAAGAAGTCATAGCTTACTTGCTCCAATTAAGTAATCTGTGTTTTGAAACCATCTGTGTTTTGAAACCTTCTGTATTTTAAAACCTTCTATGTTTTGGAACCTTCTACATTTTGAAACCTTCTGTTTTTTTAAACCTTCTGTGTTTTGAAACCTTCTGTGTTTTGAAACCTTCTGTGTTTTGAAACCTTCTGTGTTTTGAAACCTTCTGTGTTTTGAAACCTTCTATGTTTTGAAACCTTTTGTGTTTTGAAACCTTCTGTGTTTTGAAGCCTTTTGTGTTTTGAAACCTTCTATGTTTTGAAACCTTCTGTGTTTTGAAACCTTCTGTGTTTTGAAACCTTCTATGTTTTGAAACCTTCTGTGTTTCGAAATCTTCTTTGTATTGAATCCTTCTTTGTTTTGAAACCGTCTGTATTTTATGAGTCAGTACAACCATAAACATTAATTTAATAACTTATGTGTTGAGTTGTAATGGAATTGGTAGTGAGTTTCAATGATTATCCCTGTCAAAATGATTTTGGACTTTCATCGTTAGGTTCAAACACCCAATAGTAATATTAAATGGATCTCCCATACAATGTTGGAACTGGCCGTTTGCCGCTAGGATGGATAGTGAATTTGAGGATTTTACAAGATGTTTCAGCACCCACCCTCAGAAGCACAGGCGTTATAAATAATCGCTAGTTCGTGGACTCCTTTGTGAGTGCTTCACGGCCACATCTTTAACATATGCAAATGGAAGGAGTGGCTGACAACTAAAACAGAATTGTTTGGTAGATTTTAACTTGCATTTTGACATGTAGGTAATGATCAGCTCATGATACTTTACAGTTTTGAAAATTGAGATGATTATTCTGATCGATTTTCAATTTACCCGATACAACTTTTTTCCATTTTGTGTTTTGTATGTTTTTCTTTACTTAAATACTTGTCAGAGGCATTAGTGACTGATTCGAGTATAATATAACAAAACTTTTTTTGGGTTTATCAAATTCCATCAAGAACTAGTAATATAATATTTCAAAAATTATTTTCAATCTTTTTTGCACCCACAGTTATACACATATACAAATTTTAGAACCACTAAACCCGATGGGATATATACAACACCCAAGAGCAAGATGAGATTTGAACCCACGATTCTCGGATACAAACGATAATGTTTGACTCTAGTAGATGGTATAATTTTGGAATAGTATTCTAAAATTAAAATTGACAGCAAATCAACGAGAAAACGTAGAGGAATAACCCGTCATTTTATCTGAAAAAATAGACAGTGTAGAAACGTTTTTCCGAACGTAATAATATATTGCCGTTTCCCTTAAAGAAGATACCAAATCATGTTTGTTTCTAAGTCAATGTCAAACGTCTCCTTTCAGCGGCATTTAAATTAAGAAACTGTCAGTCCAACAGTAACTGTCTACTCATCTACACCAGACGTTACAGGCAATATTCAATACGTTCCTATCCGTGCATATGAATATACGAAAGAAAAAGGGTCAGAGAGGGGAAAACTGAAAATGAATATTCAACGGAAGAGAGATCAAGTTTACGTAGTTTTGAATTCATCATGTAAATGAAATTAGGTGATTGTTTTAGTCTACGCATTAAGAGAAGTAATTTCCAACAAGATTTTCAATTTGATGGTAATGGATTCTGAATTATCTTAGGTAAATCAGCCTGGGAGAATTCAATAAAACTGAAGTTTTCAGTGAAAACTTTCTTCCTTATATAGTTATATATATATATATATATATATATATATATATATATATATATATATTATATACAGGGCTATTCAAATTCGAGTATATGCATGGGGATTTCGATAACGGTAAGAGATAGAGGGATGGTTAAATGGGGGCAAAGTAGCATATTTCAGAGGTCAGTTTATATGGATAAAAAAAATCTGATCTAGCTCCTTTAGTTCTGGAGTTATATAGGAAAATTCGAAAATTTCGAAATCCTTTTTTTGCCTATATCTTTTTATTTAATGAATTATTTTTCAAAACAATTGTTCACTTTTGCCATTGCCACATTTTCTAAGCTATCTAAATATCTGAATAGAAAAATGTTATATACAGGGTGTCGTATAAAATTGGGCCACCCTCAACTTTCAATTTTCAAATACGGACCTGTATTTTTTATTGCATTTTTTTATTTTGAATGCCAAGAGTCATGTTTTTATATTGACGTAGTATTTTCATCTGAATTAGTACAGCAGTGTTCTGGAAATATTGAACTATTACCAGTAAAATTTCAACATTTTTTTAAAATTCCAGCTCTAATTAAATAAATATCATAGAATAAGGTATAAAATGCCTAGGATTTGGAAGATAATCAACATTATTCGACGAAAAATATCTTCTTCAAGAATTCATCCACATTTCAGTTCACGCAACCCATGATCGATGTACGAAAATGTGAAATTCTTCCCAGTACGTACATGTATGTGCATATAATCCAATACCCAAACAAAATAATCTTCCAATGGCAATCTTCATACTCCAGACACCACTTTGGAAATATTTCATTGTTACTCACTTTTCGAACTACCTATATCTGTTTCATATTGGCGTTTTATTTTTATATAAATCATAAAGTGTTTTGGGAATATTGAACTAATACTAGTGATATCTCATCATTTTTTAATTCCATAACAACTCTAATTGAATAATATCAGAGAATGAGTGGTGAATCAGACAAATTGATTCCTTAAGAAAAATGAATTTCAGAATTTCCAGATTAACTAGTCTCACTACTTGTTCATACTAACAATAGAATAAAATCAACATTCCTGAGAGACATTTTATTTCTTTACCATAATGTAGCATTGGTAGAATAATTATTGATCCCCATGTCGATTCACCTCAGTAGGTATGAGGAAGATCTGTTGTATGTATTCTGCTGAGAACTCACAAACATAATCTGTTACAAGCATAACATTGTATTTGATCATATAGGTTTTCATATTGTATAACTTATCGCATAAGAACATGTTTAGTTATTATCTAGAATTGAAATAAGTCATTATAAGTAATCATAATCGAAATGAATGTTTGAATTGAGGATCTTCTCGTTCCAGACATTTACAGAGTCGTTTTTTTAAGTTATTATTCGCTCTGGAAATATCTCTTCGGCGTAGTAATGCGAAAGCGTTTTCATGATTTTAATTCTTAAATCTTTCTATATCTTCAATTTCATTTGATATATTCTATTTTTTAGTGTACCCCTTAAAAAAGTCAAGCGGAAAGATATGAATGTTCCTACTATTTTCTGTAGAAAACGGTTAATCATTTCTCTTTTCTGCTCTATGGGGAAACCCATTTTCGGTACTAACAGATTTTTCATTAAATACCAACGATAATTTCCAAGAAACTGTCAAAATAATGACAAGTGAGGTGAACTAAATATTTATTTTCCAAAGCATACTATGAGAATTCAAATAGTTTAATCATAATAAATTGTTGTATATAGCAACAGAATGCCCATGAATTAGCTGAAAAATGTAGATAGTTCGGAAAGTGAGTAAAAATGAAATATTTCCAAATTGGTGTCTGTAATATGAAGATTACCAGTCGAACTTTTTTTTGTTTGGGCAATGATTATATGCACATAAACGTACTAGGAAGAATTTCGCATTTTCGTACATTGATCATGGGTTGCGTGAACTGAAATGAGGATGAATTCTTGAAGAAGACATTTTTCGTCGAATAATGTTGATTATCTTCCAAATTCTAGGCATTTTATACCTTATTCTATGATATTTATTTAATTAGAGCTGAAATTTTAAAAAAAAATTGAAATTTTACTGGTAATAGTTCAATATTTCCAGAACACTCTGTAATTCAGATGAAAATACTACGTCAATATAAAACATGACTCTTGGCATTCAAAAAAATGCAATAAAATATACAGGTCCGTATTTGAAAATTGAAAGTTGAGGGTGGCCCAATTTATACGACACCCTGTATATAATTTTTATTCAGATATTTAGATAGCTTAGAAAAAGTGGCAATGACAAAGTGACAATTGTTTTGAAAATAATCCATTAAATAAAAAGATATAGGCAAAAAAAGGATTTCGAAATTTTCGAATTTTCCTATATAACTCCAGAACTAAAGAAGCTAGATCAGATTTTCTGTATCCATATAACTGACCTCTGAAATATGCTACTTTGCCCCCATTTAACCATTCCTCTATCTCTTACCGTTATCGAAATCCCCATGCATATACTCGAATTTGAATAGCCCTGTATATATATATATATATATATATATATATATATATATAAATATATATATATATATATATATATATATATATATATATATATATATATATATATATATATATATATAGATATATCTAATCTAAGAATTTTTGAGGTAGGTCATTTAGGATACTGAAGAGAGGTTTTCTTTGGTTTCGACTTACACATGCAATGCTGAAATTCTTGCAGTTGAACAAAATGATACAGAGAAGTTTCTTCGAAATTCTGGAAATAAATTTGGAAAAAAATTCAATCAATTCAAGAACACAATTATATAACTTCATTCACACCTACCAAAATATATTTCAATAAACACAATTTTGTTTCCAAATGCCATTCGGATTGGGAAATGAAATGTTCATACTCTCCATCATGTCAACACAAATATTGTAAAAACTTTTCATCCAGATGCTAATGTAATGCATATCACACCGCTCATTTAACCCGCTGAAGTTAACTTACAAGTGCTCGATATATACGTGTGAAACCAATTGCTCTGATTCTAGATAACCAATTATTTTTCGAGATTGGCTCATCGCCAAAATGCGTTAAAGAAGATTTTCATTGTTGAAATAAAAAATACTCTCTCCAGTATCATAAATGACCTACCCCGAAGAATTTCAGATACAATAATTATCAGATCAGGAAAAAAACTTTATAATAGATATATATATATATATATTTATTTTGTTTTTTTTTTAAGAGGTTGGACGTGTGCCCTCTCACACGCGCCCGACCTCCGTACAATTTTGGTTTCGTCAACTTGGACATTTAGCCATCAATTTACTAAATGAGGGGAACCACTTAAATCGGACTCATACAAACACCCAGGAACACGGTGGGAATCGAACCCACCAACTCCGTCAACGAAGACGGCATAGCGCTACCTATAACCTCTCCGCTACGGAGCGTCCTATATATATATATATATATATATATATATATATATATATATATATATATATATATATATATATATATATATATATATATATATATATATATATATATAATCTCTTGATAATTATTAGCAATAACAGGCTTGTTGTTTTTAATAAAATCGAGTTTTTTAAGATTCAACAAGCCTGTTATTGCTAATAATTATCAAGAGATTAGAAATAGTTCACAGGCAACAACAATTCGAATAAATATATATATATATATATATATATATATATATATATATATATATATATATATATATATATTGCCCAATAATATTTTTTAAGTATATTTATAAAAATATTGGATGGATTTGTCTGTTATTTTGTGAAATTACATTTTAAATATAAATGAAAACAATATACTTTGTTTTATATCACTATTAATCACAATAAACAAATAATTGAATGAAAATAGTGATAAGTAACAAAGTATATTGTTACTCATTCATATTTATGTTAATAAAAATTTACACATCCACATTTTGTTTTACTATTACTTAACTTAAATTGTACAATGTTCTATCGTAAACTGTAAACGAGAATTAAAAATCGACAAATAAAATTCGTGTAGGTGTATATTGTACTAGAGAAGATTTCAACTCATTGCCAACTTGATTGAATTTGTTATTAGGCACCCTATTGTTCCAAATCATTCCCTTCGTGCCCACATGTCACAGTTGCATCAGTCTATGCAGTCTATGGTCATCAACTGTGCTCGTGAATAAAGAAATGCAAAATAATTGTTCTTTACGCATCAGTGAATTTATCAGACGAATCATCCAAGGGTCGACTGAAGGGGTTAAACTGGACAATGCTTTTTTTTTCACCCCTGTCGATTTCGACAGACGAACTTTACGATAGGCCATAGGAAGCTGCGTTTAAGATGTTAGTATTTAGTTTCTGATCCGTAGATTTGAGAAATTGATTCATGAATTAATCAAGAAGAATATGAATATGGGATATAATGCTGATGATGAGAATATATTCGTGTAGAAATCAAAAGTATGAAGTAGCGACTCATTCAGAAATAGAAAGTTTTGAGATTTTAATTGATGCATTTTAGGGTACAAAGTGTTTATGAAGTAAATTTCTATTGATTTTGATACTTTTTACTTCAAATATTAATAATTTTAATGATGCTATATTTAAAGGCCTATAAAGAACAGAAGAATGCTACATTTTTGATATTGAAGGAATCAGAACAATAAAATTCAAGAAATGGAAGTTGCACCCAAAAACTTTAATAAGAAGATGGTTAGCAATAAAATCACTTATTATTTTGAAGAATGGTTATTAGTTACTCTTGTGTAATAATATTTTCAAAAAATCTGGCAGTTGAAAACTTGAATTTTGTGAATAATTCTTCAATTGCCAACGTATATCAAGAAAAGTAAGACAATTATAATATGAACTAAGAGAAGCAAAATACAAATGACGTTCTTGATAAAGGAGATTGAATATTAGTTTTATATAAATTAGGGTATATTCTTTTAAACCTGTGAACTTAATGTAAACTTCGGAAGTTAGAGAATATTAACTCACAGATCTAAAAGGTTTTTGTTGAAATTTCTATTTTTCCATATTCCATAATGTTTGTATAATTATTTTTGTGTTTTTTTTGTTTTTTTTTAATATAACAAAAATTTGCATACATTTTTGAAATTTCATATAGCGTATAAATTGTCGTAGGTATGCAATAACTTGTCTGATAAACTAACATGTATAAAGCGTGTATTAAAAAGTGAAATATATTATCTATCTATATATATATATATATATATATATATATATATATATATATATATATATATATATATATATATACTATAATAGTATATATATACAGCCCCAGGGTTCGCTGGAATATTGTATGCAAGACACGGCTCCGATTTAATTTTACTAAAGTAAGATAGCTAGCGAAAAATGTTTGAATACAAAAGTTTTAGGGTTTTTCAAAATCTATCACACTAAATAAAAATTAAGTATACAGGGCCAGTCAAAAAGTACTGAAGAAATAAAATTGCTTTTTCTTCAATGGAACACCATATATATTATACCACATTTCAATTCTGCTCGAAATTCTGAAAAAATTTACATAGCACATCATTTCCCAAATTCAACCGTTTTCGAGTTATCGAATTTTGAAAATAACTTTTTACTACTCTCAAATTTATTAAAGTCATACAAGGTGGAGTATGTGGATATGATTACAATTCAATTATTATATTTTTACAGAAAATAAAAAAGCATAATTGTTCAGAGTTTATGAAAATGCACGAAACAAGTTGTAATAAACAACAAATTCAACTTAATGGATTAAAATATTTTGGATAACTTATGAGAAATTTATTTTCAAAATTCGACATCTCGAAAAATAGGGTGTTCCATTGAAGAAAAAGCAATTTTATTTCTTCAGTACTTTTTGACTGGCCCTGTATACTTAATTTTTATTTAGTGTGATAGATTTTGAAAAACCCTAAAACTTTTGTTTTTAAACATTTTTCGCCAGCTATCTTACTTTAGTAAATAATCGACCGTTTCCATACATCATCAGCGACCCTGTATATATATATATATATATATATATATATATATATATATATATATATATATATATATATATATTATTTATATAACAATCAAATCATGAAAAACATACTAGTCGACCATGGTCAATTTCATACATTACCTAAAGTGAACAAGGAAAATTCTTCAATAATTTAAAAAAATTATCAAACAACTTTCCAAGGAAGCTGGTTATACGTATTCAGCAACGCAATTCGATTGTGAATGCAGATTTTGCGTTGCTGAATACGTATAACCAGCTTCCTTGGAAAGTTGTTTGATAATTTTTTTAAATTATTGAAGAATTTTCCTTGTTCACTTTATGTATTATTTATATGCTTAAAAAAACCAAAATATGAAAACCTTACCACTATGTGTAGTATTCGATTCCGCATCCGCTACTTCCGTCCTTGACTTCTTATTCTGACTATTATCTTCAGGAGAGGAAGAAAACTCAGTCCGCTCCCTCTTTATATTTGGTTTGATGTCTTCGCCCTCCTCTGGACTGGAGGTGGTCAGGGATGTTCCTGATCCTCTTCTGATCGGCGTTGAAGACGCCGCTCCGTCCACGCAGAGGTCGCCAGGGGCAAGCAGCCTCGGTGAAGCTGGTGGAGGTGTGTGAACTCTACTACCGGTGGTTTTCTTTCCGGAGATTGGAGCAGATATGCCAGGTCGTCTTGTGTTGATTGTTGATAATGGCAACCCTTGATCATCATTGTCCCTCTCTCGATCTGTATTAATAAAGCACTGGTCGAAATTTTCCTTGTAGCAGGAGGCTACTTTGTGTTGGATGAAGCAGACTATGTCGGATAGAGCGAAAGGCTTCTGGCAAGCTCCGCAGGTGAGGATATCCTGGTGGTTTTGAGGATCTCCACCGTCTGCGTCTACTGCAACAAAAATAACTGTCAAATAATTTGATTGAGCATTTGGGAAATTTTGCACTTCTAATATCTCAAATTTATAACTATAAATAATAGTTTAACATTAATTTATAACATAATACTGCCAAGAAAGAATTATATGTATTCGTTTACTCATTTTTACCCCGAGGCGAAGCTAAGGGGTTATAGTCTCATGACAAAAAGTTAATAGCTGG
>JARQZK010002890.1:30000-125000 GCA_030704885.1 Cynegetis impunctata
TATTTATTTGAAAAGTAAAAAAACTTTCAAAACTTTCAAGAAAACATCTCTGACATGTCTACTTTCATTACTCTACTGAAGAGGTTTTTGAGTATAATGGACAAAAGTAGTAGTTACCAGCAAAACTGAAAGAAAAAACATGAAATAAAAGAAGAATTAACATGAATACTCTACCTGAATGATTTGAACGTAATGAGTTATTATATTTTTTAAATTTTTCTACGTACCTATAACAGCTTTCCTGAAATTTCGTTGGTCTTTTAAGAGTCTGCTTTTTTTATTGAATCTCAGTTTATCTTGGTTAAAATAATTGAATATTTAGTTTTTATTCTAGCTATAGAGCCAAGTTTTATTCATATTTACATTGTTACATGAAAGAAAATACAATTATCTAGAAATCTCTGGATGAATGGGCCAGGTGCAGATTTCCGATAAAGAGTTGAAGATTTTGGTTGGAATAGCATTAAATTTCAAAAAAAAGTTTTCGGTAAGCTGAAAATTGCACATTATCAGTTCGTATAATTCAATATGAAAAAATCCACAAACTTACTGCAGGGAAAATAATTATTTTCAGTAAACTGTAAAGAACAACTCTCTTATGTTCACAAGAACAATGAAGAGTTAAGCTTTCATCAGTTTATTTGACATAATAGTGGTTATAGTACAAAGAAGAGTACTGAACATCTCAAGTCAAACAATAATTAATCAAATTGTCATACATAAATTTAATGTTCTACAAGGCGCAAAAGTGCACAGAAAATGTGTTTTTGGACCTTAAATTTCAAAAAATTTCATAACCCCCAGAGGGGGGTATGAAATTTTTCCGGGTGGCAGGGGCATAAAATTTGAGTCCAGCACACTTGCAATTTTCGCCTTAGGCCGGCCCTGGGAAGGAATAGGGAAGGAATATCATTTTGTTTCCTATGCATAAATAGCGGGAATATTTAACTTTTAGAAATTCAAAAAATGTTTGAAAAACTATAGTCTAACTGAAGCCCTGAATCTCTGATTAAATGTTAGAACATCATGATCATTGAACTTCAGAAATGAAGCTTCAAAACCAGCAAGGTAAATCAAAACGATAACTATTTGGAATAAGTATCATGACTTGAAAAACAACAAAAAAGCATTTGGATGGATTCAGCGATGTACTCACTAAAGTATTTCTGGTGAATTCTTGGTAGACAAGTCCGACAGAATCAAATGGGGAGATTACAATATAGATCGATTCAGTAATAGGAGAGAACAACCAATTCGCTTTCTTCGATATGTTATTTTTCTAGTAGCCCGTAGGGCGTATCAAATTGAAACCAGGAGCTCATTTATATCAGATAGAATAATATCAGAAACGGATAGGGGATCAATATGCGATGCCGTACTATTTATATGTGCATTTATTACGTTCTAAGGTAAGTTGTGAAACTGTGTGGATTGTATCTGGATTTCGATTTTTTTTTGGAGCCACTCTCGGGATCAGCGAAAGCTTATAACGCTTCTCAAGAGCCTCGAGAAGATTGATAAAAGATTTAAATTGATGAAAATCTTAGGAATCCGAAAACACTTCTGAGATTAGCGGTTAGTTTCAGAAACGATTTCTAGTTGTTGAGGACGTACCTACACGGTAAGTAAACTGGTGTGTATTATCTGCAAAATTTCTGAGACGAGTAGATTATGCTTCTAGTAGAATAACGGAAGGAGGTAGTAGCTGCTGACATCTGTAAAACGACATAATTCTGCAACCTTCCTCCGATGTTCCAGTGAACGAAAATGGTCGTTAATGAGGGGTCATCTATTAGCGTATTAGCCTCCCTGCTCTTTTTTTACTCGAGACAAGTAGGTGCAAAAGGTGCACAGATGCAGAACTCCAATAATGGGAGCAGTATTCCAATGTTCAATCTTGTAAAGCAAAAATATCTGAATTTTTAACACAAAATAGATAACCGAATCTTCTGTGCCGCTGAATTGCAAATGGTGTACACGTATTCGTACAACGCTAACCTGAAGTTAACGCAGATTCCTGAAAGGTGTAATTATTGGATTGGTTTTATAATTTCTTGTAATAATTAAGGATGGATAAAGGAAGCTATGATTGAGAATCTAGTTTTCCGTGTCTTAATTCATCGCATGAAATTTAACTAAATAATCAGTTCTTCGGTTCTAAATAATTTGGAGTTCGTTATTTGGGGAACTTGCACACCAACACGTTATTGATCTATATGCACTGACTGACCCTTTTTGATTATGGATGCTTAAAATTTTATTTCTAATCGAATTTAAAAGATTATTAATATGTATGAGAAAAAGTATCGGTAACAAGATGATCCCTTGGGGTACACCATCGTTAACAGTATGCAGGTTCGAGCTTACACTATCGACTGCAGCAAGAATTTGAATTTCATGTAGAAAGCTAATGATCAAGCTGCACTCAATTATGAAAATAATTTTTGGGCGAAATAATCTTTTCTAATTCGATTCTCGAACCAAAAAAGGATTAATGAGTTGAATTATTGATATTAACAAAAACAAACGTTTTTATTTCAAGTTTAGTTAGAGAAAATACGTCAGGTGTATAGATATTTAATTATTGTTTCAAATGAATATGAAAACAGATTATTTTAATTTACTATGTTTAATCATTTAGACATGAAGCTCACAGCGTGGTAAATAGAAGGCATGATAAAAAGTATCTGAAGCAATTATTTAACAAACAATTTTAACCTATTTAAAAAAAAAAGAATTAATATACTGATCCTTCTTCTCCAAAAAACACATTCTGTTATACGGAAAGACATAATTCTCTAGTAAAACTACTGAATACTCAAGTTTTTTCATATTTCAATCTGATTTACCAGAGAACAATACTATATATATACATATATATATATATATATATATATATATATATATATATATATATATATATATATATATATATATATATATATATATATATATATATATATATATATATATATATATATATATATATATATATATATATATATATATATATATATATATATATATATATATATATATATATATATATATATATATATATATATATATATATATATATATATATATATATATATATATAGATATATATATATATATATATATATATATATATATATATATATATATATATATATATATATACATACATATAAATTTGCCTAGTTTATATTTATCTTTTGTAACATTTCAATAGGTTTATATCTAAACGATGAAGTAGAAGTTTTAAAAAGCCATGTTTATTATTATTTCCAAGTAACAACTGTAAGTTCTTGAAAACTAACCAGTTTACTTCTTCAAATGAACAACTGAATAACCACACCTTCCTAAACATTTTCAGTACAATACTCTAGCTAGGAAGAGTCACTAAAATGTTCGAAAGCGACATTATATTCATACTTGAAAGAATTGCGAATGCCTCAAGGTGAATGATTATAACTGTGCAAGTGAGAAGTGAAAATAATTTTTGTTTGATGTCGCCCATCGATCCATTACAAATTTAATAATCTCGGCAAGACAACGTAGAGAAGCTTGTTTTCGTCTATAGATTTCCACCCATGCACTTTCTTCATATTGTTCAATTAAGAAAGTAGTGACAAACTTTCTCCTAACTATATCTTATATTTGCTCTGTGCATTGGGCAACGCAGAGGACAAAGGGCAACATGCGCCCGAAGAAATATCTCTGGCACCTTCTTTGTTCCACGATATAACAAGATTTGTCTTTTTGTTGCCAGGAGGTGGTCAGTAATCACATTGGTAACCTCTAGGGCTGCCTTGTCACCTCTGTTCTATATAATTCAATGAGCTCCACTGTTTCTGGATTGACTAACCCGATATAATTCGTAAATTAGGTTAGGAATCTAGACATCAGTCAGTCGGCGATCAGAGTAGCTCCCCTTATTTTTGTATAATATGTGGAATTCGCGTAGGGATATTTGTGGGTAATATTCAAGACGGGGTTGATCACGCGCTCTCTCCCTCGTGAAATCAGTCACGCCCTCGCAGTGAATGGTGAGCAGTTGTTGACTTGTTTTGTTGATGAAAATGAGGAATTATTGAAAATTCACCCCACACTTTTATGACTTATATGTTTCACTTAAGTTTATTCGTGATGTAAATAACTAGGTTCAGTTTCATAGGAGTATCTCCACTAGATAGTACTTCCTTCATTCCTAGTATAATATAAAACAAATTCGCTGATTAATCAAAACGGTATTTAACTCATTTAAAATGTGAAAATTATGAACAATTGAATCCAAGTGAGCTTGTAATATAGTGCCCAAATTATTAATATTTTTAGTTTTTTATTTATTTTTAAAGACAGAAAAATTATAGAATATCAGTTTATTACGAAAAATCTTTTGGACACAACTTCTTGTAGATATATTTTAAATTGAAGATAAACCAACCGAAACTGATGTGCAAAATCCTGTGTTTCGAAAAACAAGTAATAGTAAAAGATATTTTACAATTTCATATGTTTAAGAATTCATCCCAGAATTAAAAATAACATAGACTTTATCCAAAAAAATTATCAATACTTCAATTGGACAAGAGTAACGTTCATATTTTGCAAATAATTAGAAGAACTTTTGGATTATAGTTTCCTTATTATCAATTATTGAATATTTCAGTCCATTTTGTCTTTACTGAAAATTGCTTACAAAAATATAAAGTGAAAAGAAATGATTCTTAATTTTTTGAAACTATGTTGAGTTCACATTTTTCAGTACTACCTACTGAAGCAAAGTCAAAAAATTTGGATGAGATTATGAGGTTTTATGAAATTATATGTTAGAAAATGTATACACACTCAAACATACATCATTTTAATATATGTTTTTCAATTTCGTGTCTGATTAAACAGACTTATCTAGATAATATTTTTCCTAATTGATTAGGTAGTGAATTTCTTTCATAAATATGTTGACCCAGCTGGATATGTTCATTACTTCAAATGAAACAAAGATAATTTACATCAATGATTAAATATATATTATAATATATTGAAGATGATTAAAATTATATTATTAATTGCTCGCTTGAAGCGAATAACGTTGAAGCACAGATACCTGTGAATGATCGGAATTACAGTAGAGTTAATTCGTTATTTCATTATGAAACTTCTCGCAGATATTAGTGGTAATTGCATCACAATTTTGTTTTACCGAAAGAACGAACCAGCTCGTCTCATTGGTTGTTGGCTACCAACTTCGCTACCAACAAAACTTCATTCGAGTTAAATTGAGCTAACCCTTACCGCCATTTCATTTAATGAATGACCAGGTGCGGACCTCGGAGTACATACACATCAACAATGGACCAAACAACGGACAACGGAGTCTGACTATTGTCCAACACTCTTAAAAGGGAGTTTTTGTTCTACTGGCTGCTTGTCAACTTCGCAGAGGTGGAAACGGTGATTAACAAAAAATAAAAACTAGACGAAGCATTAACGATGTCAAGATTTTTCAAATGATTTCACCGGTATGAACCTACATATTGTCACTTCTCCGAAACTACATCTGAAAAGTTTTTATTCTCGAAAATCATCATATTTAACGAAAGTAAAATCCCACTTATATATTTCATACCCTAGAGCAATGGTTTTCAACCTTTTTTTCGTTGCGTAGGTACCCCTTGAGAATATATGTTCACTAATATAACACCCTAGGATAGAATCCTTAAAAGTCCTACTAGCATAAGAAAAATGAATTTAAAAAGGTCTTATTTGGTGTGACAATGAAGTGCACATAAATAACTGTAAAATCTTCTATATTGAATTATTTTAGAACAAACACAAAGAAACCACCTTTCAAAAATACATAGCATATTTATAGGTCACTTGTTCATTAATGTCAGAGTTCTTTTCTGTATCTGATGATAATTCTCTGTTCTTGCTTTTCCTTACTCAGATTCTTGATGTCTGGTTCAAACGATGATAAGTACCTACAATCTTAAGTCCGAGGCAGTATCCAGTTTGTTTCTGTACTCCTTTTTTATGAACGCATACGAGAAAACCACCCTTTTTACTAAGACATTCTATGGAAACGAAAAAAAAAATTTTTATGTCAGAAAGAATTTGGTACCTACCTAATATGTAACCAAAACATGATGAGAGTCTTACTTTTAAAATCGGATTTCAACGTACTCTCAGTAGAAAGGTTAATGAGTGTTTCTTTTAATGGAATTACCAATTTTCGGTACAGAGGTTGCAAACTTGAAAGAAATATTTTATTTACAAAACTCCCTCAATGTACTTTATCTTTCCGCGAACCCCCTGGTAACACTTGGCGAGCCCCCAGGGATTCGCGTACCACAGCTTGAAAACCACTGCTCTAGAAAAACAGAATGAAGTATTCCAAGTATTAAAATTAGCGAATCTAAATATGTCCTTAATTATTATGCTTGGATGAATTATATTTCTCATTCACATATAGAATCTCTCTATAGGAATTTATTGAAAACTATTGAAAATATTGTGTATCCAGACAACAGACTGCTTCTTGTTCTGATAGTGTAATTAAATAAAGCGATTATTAGCAAATTATTCAATGGTCAATGCTTAGTTCGCATTTGAAAACACATGAAAAACATACAAGATCCTTGATAAGTCTAATGATTGTCGAAAGAAAAAGATATATGTTATTAATTGTGTGGTTTATAGAACTATTTTAATACATCCGTTTTGCTACTAACCGAATAGGAACATAAAATAAGGAAAATAATTTAAAAATGCATTAAAAACAATTGTACTAATTCCACTAATAAATGTGTACCTACACTCGAATAGACATACGATGTGAATAATTGGAATAAGATTCAAGTCTCTAGTAGGTATATGATACAATTAACAAATTAACAAAATTGCATCAATTAAAAAACATATAATATTATACCAAAACTCAAATTAATCAATTTCAATGACTTTTTGCAAGAAAAACAATCAAAATATAAAGATGCGTAATTTTCTAGAAATTTAGATGGGATTTATTTGCTCAGTTTCACTTCCCCCCCTGGAGAGTAAATGGATTAAAAATAATGGTGCCAATTCAGTAAATATTTTCCATGATATCATCAGGATGTATTAAATAGATAACAGAAATTATACAACTGCAATTCAACAACGAGGTGTAGTTATTAGTCATAGTTTTGAACCGTTGCTATTATTGAATAAATTTTACCTACTTACAGTAGCTTAAGTGGCTAAAATAGAACGTTATTAAAGTTGCATATTTTCAAGGGGCAAGAGTCAATGTATTTCATTAACTTATGCTTTTCATATTATATATATATATATATATATATATATATATATATATATATATATATATATATATATATATATATATATATATATATATATATAAATATATATATAGTGGCGCACCCAGGCGGGGAGTCATGAGGCTGCAGCCCCTACAGAGATTTATAATATTTACAAAAAAAAATGAGATTACTAAGATACTAAGTAATTGTAAAATTAACTCATCTACTGATATAAAATGAGCCCACTGGTCATTATCGGTCATCCAACAGATCTATTCTGATGTATTTTGTACTCTCAAGATTTCGGAACGTTTTGTTCCATCTTCAGGTGTTAAAAAACAAAATTGCAATTCGAATGAACCCTGAATACAATCGCAATAATAATAATTATATTGCTGCTTTCTCCAATACCTTTTCACTTTAATAAGTAATACATATCTGCATCAAGTACTTATTTTTAAGGGTATATATATAAATATATATATATATATATATATATATATATATATATATATATATATATATATATATATATATATATATATATATATATATATATATATATATATATATATGTATATATATATATATATATATATATATATATATATATATATATTTGGCGAATAAAAATTAATCGGGTGAGGGGTCAATGACTATTGGTTGGTTCCTTTTTCTTATTTATTCCTCAATATTTCGTCCTTTATTTGGAGACTTTCTCAAGAGGATCTACAACATAATATACTATATTACTAAAATAAACATTAATTGATAGTATATATATATATATATATATATATATATATATATATATATATATATATATATATATATATATATATATATATATATTAAGTATTTCTTCGAGGACAAAAACTTGGCATAGTTCCATATAATATAAACATAATGCAAATAAAATTTTCATTTATTTTTTAGCAACCATGAAAAGGCAAAACTCTATCAATTTCATTGATACACTCAATAAACTTGTTTTTCTCGGAAACAATTCGATATACAGCCTCCTTATCTTATGATCTTGGCGCCCAAAGCAGATATTTATCTAGTATAGTTTTGATAGTAGTGAATTTTTACGTTCATTAATTCCCCCAGATCCAGGACTTGGCAGCCATTAAGCTCAGCCCTCTTGATTGGAAATGCCAGTTGGAATTGCCTGATTAAGTTCGGCAATATTGCCCCATAATGTCCAGAAAGGATCCAAGTCGGCTTCGAGTGGCTACACTTGGAATTATTTTATTGGTCCTTTCCGTGACAAATGAAGACCAGGTCATGACATTAACTATCAAACATTTTGTTTTATATTTGTTCTAAGTCGGCCGAAAACGTAGAGGCTTCTCGGGAAGACGTATGGGATGGGGTTAAGAGGTCGTAAACTGATAAAAATTCGGAGATTTGTTCTCCGTGTCCCCAACAAATCCTCTAGAAATCACACACATTGTGTTGGTTTAATTTGTTCTATTGCATCCGGATAATGTGCTTTTCGATTTTCACCGAAATATTTTACCAATTCAAAATAGTAAAAATAGCCTTAGTCATATATTAGGTAACATATATTTAAAATATCTCTGAACTTCTAGAGACAGTTTTTGATATATGCAAAAATAATAATGGTACATATCGAATATATCCAAATGTAATATTGAAATATAGGTAGTCAATATGTCTTTATTTCTCCAGTTAATTACTAGTACTATGTTTATAACATACCTACCTTTAACGAAAATCTATAAGGATTATTTTTATTATAACTCTACAAGTAATGCAATGTGTATTCTTCCTTAGATGAAATTGTTTTTATACTGCTTGAAAAATGTTAGATACTTCTGAGTATTACAGTCTGCAGTAGAGAGTAACTAAATGTTAAGAGAAAACAAATTTATTATCATGTTTAAGTTGGCAGCAATAATGCATACATTTTAGTACTACTCAATGGTTTATACGTAGTAATATTTCATGAAGATGAATAAAAGGAAAAAGGATATACAATTGAATGTATTGAATAAAAAAATGTGCAAGTATTTGATATTTATTGTGAATTTGTGAGAAATCTCTACAACCAAGAATTTAAAACATAAAAAAGGTGAACTACAAGCAGATAAATTGAGAGTTTTTATCAAAAATTAACAAATTACCCATCAGATAGTTGAAGAAGAGTTTCATCTTCAAAAATAATTCCAAACTCATACCAGCCATCTGAACTTCACCACTAATGTCGCAAACTCACTAAAGAACCGCAAATATAACACATCTACTATGATATCATCCCCTAAGGATGCTGCAGATCAACTGAATGCAGTTACTAACCTCTCTCATCTACCAGGTAATAAAATCAAGGACGCTCTAACATTAATTCAGCTAGTGGGGGTAAAGAACGAAATTCAACCCTAGAAATAGTCGAAAAATTTATAGAGGGTCGTTCGACAAAAGGTCTTTGGCAAGAATTCGACGTTTGATGATAATTTGCGATACAGCAAATTATCATTTCTTGAAAGAAGTATTTCATCCCTATAGGCATAATTCGATTGGAGGCAACTTTACCTGAAGTCCGTACACAAAATTTGAAATTTGGATTAGAACTATTATGTTCGTTGAGTTGAATTAAACGTACCTATATGAGAAAATTGAAAGGGGGGTTGATAGGGTTAGTAGAGGACAAATAGTATCAAAAAATCATGCAGAACGTTACGTAAAGGTAGTTCAATATGTGGTCGCTAGGATTAACTTCAGAAACTATGAATCCAAAAAGTTTTGTAAATATCTCGGTAAGTATATATGGATAGATTAAGTTATTTATCTATAGGTGTCGAAATACATCGCCTATGGTTACGTTGAAGAAATACTGACCTTTGAAATTAGCAATGAGTGAAACATTTCATGAATATATTAAATGCCAAATTCTTTAATAGAAGTTTCGGGTACGGAACCTTTTATTAAGAATGATCAAATAAAAAGAACGAAATCATTTATATAGTTTATTTCAAATGAGACGAATTTAGTATTTCTGAAAATGAAAATGAGAGCTATTTCTAGTTTTGTCTTTTGCAGTTTAAAATTCATTTATTCCAACTTTAAGATTGAACCTATCAAAGTTTAATGCGTAAAATTCAAATGATATTCACTTATCGGGATACTTCATACCAAAACTTCCACTTCTAGACACGAAACAGAGAGAATAAATGAAATAGTTATACTATCAATGCGTTAAATTGCTAGCTGTAATTATTTGACGGACTAGGGAAAGTAAGTATCGAAATTTTTTCAAAGGAGAGTTCTCTAGGTTGTAACCCGTAAAATTATCTCAGCTGTATCATGGTTGAAAGACCTATAAATTAGTTCTAAAATACTTGATAGATACCTTATATCAAGGCAGAAAAAGAAAATAAAATTGATGTATAATCTTAGTTAACCGATACTTAAAATGAAGCCTCTACAAATTGTATAATATGAAATAAACAGAAAAATATTTCTGCGATATCTGTACTGAAAATGGGTGATGGTAAATTCGGTCCCGGCAGGTAGCAGAGTAAATTATAAATTTTCTACCCATTTATCGGTAGGTAAATTCCCTCCCAACCATCAGAGTTTTACGATACTAAGGTGCTTAATCTCTTTCGTAGAAAGAAGTGATTAGGAAGTATGGGCTTTTCCGAAAATAATTAAGGAATAATATAAATACCTGAAATGGCTTGAAATATTTATCATTTAGTTCCGTACTTTCCTCACTCTACATATTAGTCGATTCAAGTATTCTCTGCAGTTTGCAACATGGATCTCAAACAGGGTTGCCAACTTAGGGGTTTTCCCCCCAAACTTAGGGGTTTAAATAGCCGAATGGGATTTTTAGGGGTGTTATATTTTTAGGGGTATTTTCAGAGTTTTTTTTAACTCAGAATATTAATTTTTTTAATTTAAAAATATGAAGATGTGATGTTATAGGCTCAGAAATAACCAAATCTAGCCAATCACAATAATTTCTAACATAGCGGCTTAGTGACATCTAGTACGGTTGCTTGTTACTAGAAGTGCAGAGTTAAAAAAAACGCGAATGTCACTGTTATATGGTGTTTACCTAGGTTAGCCACAAATATAAACATACCTGTGAAAATTAGTGACTATAATTTGGTTATGTTTACTGAAAATACGTTGATAGTATTCATTATTGCTCACGTTTTCGATTTGTACTAGCAAGAAATTAATCAAAATGCCGAAAGATACAGATAAGACGCTGCAACGGAATGGTGGGTCTTGTACAACCTCTCAACCATCCACGAAAATGTTAAAATTATTCAACGTAAACATGTATGACTCTAAAAAAACAAATACTGAAGATGATGATACCATATTTGAAGTATTAGATAATACGAATAGAGAATATTAAAAAATGTTGCTAAATAATATTTATTATTATTTGTAATTTTTAATTTATTATAAATTTGTTTGTTTATATTAACAAATTCAATTATATTCATGATTGATTGTGTGATTTATGTAATAATAATTAATTATTTATTTCAATAATAATAATATTTTTTTAGGGGAATTACCCAGTAATTGTAGGGTTTTTAGGGGTTTTTGGTTGGAGCTTTAGGGAGAAAAGTTTTTGAGAGTTGGGAACACTGATCTCAAAATTATTTTGAGTGAGAAAAGAAAGCACATAGAAGTTATAAAAAACTATAAGTATAATTTTCAAAAAAAATTAAAAAGTGGTGAGAGCGGTGGACGTGTATAAATAAAAAGTGTAGATCTTATTTGCTTAGTATGGGTGAACTGGACAAAGTAACTGTTACAAAGCAAATGTAGAACATCTAGTCCGCTAAATTGTAAGCACTTCTTGCAAAAGAAAGGTTATTGATGATTTATCGGAGAAGCCTGCAAAAATCATCCGCCGGGATCTTCAAGATAATCTGCTTTCAACGATCAAAACGTCAGACGTTGCATTAATAAGAAAGAATTTATACAATGCTCGCCGAAAACTGCTTCCACAATTGCCAACTAGTGTTGAACAAACTTTCATCATTTTGGCGAAGATCAATATTGAAACATCTAGAGGTGAAAATTTTTTACTTTTTAATGATGCAGCTGATCAAATCGCTGTATTTTCTAAATGCTAAAAATGATTTTTGCTCTTACTTTCTTAAACCCTGAAGAAATCAGTTATTGTTTTGTATTCGATCTGCTATCAATAGCACCAGACGATGAAAATATTCAAATGTACTCCGATTATCTGATAGATAATTACATATCTGAGGAGTCACTATTGCCTCCTTCACTTTGGGCTAAAAACTCAGCAGAACTTACACTTGTATACACTCGAATACATGCGAATCTTTTCATAGACACTTTAAATATTCCTTCTACAAGTCTCATCCACACATTTTTGTTTTTATTAATAAACTTAAAGAGTTTCAAATCGAATCCTATGTAAAGTTACAAAGTGCACATTTGAATGCTAAAATCACCAATACTAAAGTTAAAAACCGACAAAAATTTATTACAAAAATGATTGAATCATATACGAAAAACCGAGGGGTTGACCGCGGTGCAATTTTGGTGTACAACGTCCAGGAATTTTATGCAATTTTTTGCAATTTCATGCAATTTTTTGCAATTTTCTGCAATTTTTTTCAATTTTTTGCAATTTTATGCAATTTTCTGTAATTTTTTGCAATTTTCTGCAATTTCATTCAATTTTTTGAAATTTTCTGAAATTTTTTGCAATTTTATGAAAATTTTTCGGAATTTTATTATCAATTTGTGGACTTTTCTGGAATTTTTGCATTTATTTCATAATATTTCGAAAACTTCCATAATAGGTATTCATGATATTATATTCTCTATAGTTCGTTATCGCGTATAAACTGAATGCTAGGGAACATTGGACTGTAGCTCAAACCTCAAACCTTTAAAGTTGAATACAAAACGTCGAAAATTAATCCGGAACATTTTTGGGATATTGTCGGGAAATATTTTGGTAATTAAATCCCGGAATTCATCAAAAGTATTTTGAAATTACAAGGAATAGACAATGCTTTCGCTATGAGAGCATTGAAAGAGGAAGATAATCCAAATCAAAACATTTGTTCGAGATGATTTACCTGAATTGATTCCAAAAAGCGATTATTCCAAATATTATGAACATTTATATAGCGAACGCCTTCAAAAATTCAATTTTTACTGGGCTATAAGAAACTGAAGTTTTTTGGAACGAAGTTCCTTATCGCGTGTTGCGAAAGGGGGCTAGACGGATTAAATTAAGACCAAAAGTTGTACCGACACTTTTTGCGCGCGCACGCCATTTTTCTCTCTTTCCGTTATCTCATCCCGTCTCTTTCTAATCCCACTCCGCTACGTCGCCAATGCATTGATGTGAAACATCGAAATAATTGTGTATAAGTTATATGTATGAAAGAACAGATTACGACAGGAATCAGATATGGCATAATGAAAATATGAAGCTTTACAAATTTGTACCATAAAATAATGACTACGTATTGTAGGTTTATATTCATATTCAATTATATAGCGTGGCGATACGTTATCCTCTCGTTATTATCACTCTTGCGTCTACAAAATTACATAGCGTTGTAAAATTTTTTGAAATTTCTCTATGAATTTCCTGAAATTTTTTGCAATTTATTACAATTTTATACAATATTTTGCAATTTTTTTTCAAATTTTCGGTTTCATTATTTGAAATTTTTTTGGTATTTTCTGAAATTTTCTGGAATTTTTGCAATTTTTTGCAATTTTTCGCAATTTTCTGCAGTTTTTTTGCAAATTTTTGCAATTTTATGCAAAATTTTGCAATTTTATGCAATTTTTTGCAATTTTTTGCAATTTTATGCAATTTTTTGCAATTTAGTATTTTAGTGTACATGATTTCTTAACGCGGTTAACCCCTCGCGAAAAACGAAATAAGTCGTTTGCATTTTATTAAATGTGTCTGTGTCTGTGGCGTTTAAGCGTAAAGGTCTTATACAAATATATAGTTTTGCATATGTTTCACTTTTATAAGTATATTTTATCCAATAAAACAAAAATTATTTAATACTACTGTTTTATTTCATTAGTCCCCTCTTGAAATATTTTGCCGGGACCGAATTTACCTATGCACTTTCACTGGAAACCAAAACTTGGGACCGAATTTAACCGTTTTTTTTGACCCCTTTTTCTAGGGAGGAATTTACCTATTCCCCTGAAAATAAATTTAAAAATTTATGAATAATGAAGTACCTACTTAAAATATCATAAATGGTAAAAGTTTCCAGAAATAAATTGAAATAAAAATAATAAAATAAGAAAATTAATTTCTAAAATCATTGATTTTCAACATAAAACTATTGCAGATTGAAATAGTTTCCAGACTACGAAAATTTCTCGGCATTTCCTTTCATACTTCATCTCGAAAAGAAATTTTATATCTTCTATTAAATATAACTGGATAAATATTGTAATGTCAAGAATCACTAATATCCCACCCACGGTAATGATTTAATGATGAATATTGATAAAATTCTAAACTTCCAAATTCCGAAAATCTTCTCAGTAGGAAATCCGAGTATCATTCTCAAATTCCCACACCTCCTTGCATTCCGTCAATCAATTTCAACCCCATTCCATTCAAAATATAAACGACAAACATCACCATCAATACCCCTTTTAAATTTGAAAAGAATAAGTCCAGAGCGATTTCGCAAAGGCAGGTTGTAGTCTGACCATTGTCCGTCCTTTGTCCGCACAACGGACAAGTGTTGAATTCCGATTTCATTCTTCTTTCACCGGGCCAGCGCACCATCTAGAGCGTGGGAGAGTTTAACACCACATGTCTTCACATGCTCTCTATGAGCCACCGTTAGGGTCATCTTATCTCATCATCTTTGATTCAATTGTTGAAGGCTTGTAAAAACAACGTTAACGACGAAACGCTAACGTGGGGTCGTCTTTCTTTCAGGAGGAAAAAGTACGTTGTTCCGATTAATCAATACTTCTTTATAAATCCCAATACATGGTTTTATATCCAAGACCTTTAAGCTCGATTATACTCAGAAATGAGCGCTGTAACTACCAATAAACTTTATTTTTCGCTTGAATATATTTATTGAATACGGAAGCTTGAAAACTGGACAACTAGATTGATTCTTCAAGAAAATGATAAGAATTTCACTAGTCTAGATGGAATCTCTTCAATATACTAGAATGATAACAAACTTTTAAGTTGAAAAGTTTTTTTTAAATCTGCAACGAGTATGTAGCTATTTTCGACTTCTCATCGTTATTATACACTTAAAAAAATACAACTTCTTTCAATTAATTCTTGTGTTATTGTTCAGAATTGTAAAAATTTATTTTTGAAAAAATGCATATCAATAATTCAAACCAATTTTTGGAACGTCACAAAATGTAGAAATGGACACTTGTAAGACATTAATCAAAGAGTTTGCGTTAAATTTTGTGTGAAAAATAGAATCAGGTGCTCTAAAACACATGAAATGTTGAAAGTGACATACAGTGAGTCTAGTTTAAGCCAAAAAAAAGTTTACAAGTGGTACAAGCTTTTCACAGAAGGTCGAGAAGATGTGAATGACGACGCTCGGCCTGGACGCCCCAGCACATCAACAACCGATGAAAATATTGAGGAAGTGGAGAAAATTGTTATGGAGAATCGTCGAATCACTATTAGAGAAGTTGCTGAGGATGTCGGCTCATCGGTTGGCTCATGCCATGCAATTTTTTCTGAAATTTTGGACATGAAGCAGGTGCAGCGAAATTTGTTCCAAAATTGCTGAATTTTGACCAAAAAATTCGTCGCATGAGCATCGCTCAGGAATTCCTCAGCCACCGTATTCACCAGATTTGCCCCCCTGTGACTTTTTCCTGTTCTTTGATTGAAGAGACCTGTGAAAGGACGGCGTTTTGAGACGATTGAGGAGATACAAATCGAATCGCTGAGAGAGCTCAAGAGCATACCTAAAAGTACATATCAGAACTGCTTCGAAGATTGGAAAAAACGCTGGCACAAGTGTATTATATCTGAGGGGGACTACTTTGAAGGGGACAAAATAGAAATTGATGAATAAATAAATATTTTTTGAGAAAAATTAAAATTCACCTTATTTTTTGAACAGACCTTATATATATACAGTGCTTTCATGATGAAAGGAACAAATTCATTAAAAAATTAGGTTTCTATTTCATGTTAAAATCCTCGGACAGGTCGATTAGTATTTTTATTTGGGCAATTTTCGCAATAAAAATTTTGTATACAGGGTGTCTCATTCAAGAGCTATGGCTTTGTCATTAGTTTTTTTTAAAGGTAATACCCTGTATATTATTTCACTTTACAATTCTACGATAAATTCTTATCACTTTTTGTGAACATACCATATGCCTCAACTTGATGGATTCCCAGATTATAACGGAGATAGTGGAGCACCTGGAGATTTAAAATGTGGATTAAAAGTACAAAAAAAAATTTAGGTAAACATTGTCATTAAATCTGAAGAATGAAATTTCACATGTACCATCTGAATTCATTCACTGGTGCTGTATAGTCCGCAGTTTTCACGTTTTTAACGCTCCAGGCACTACACTACTTCATTGTTTAAGAAAATGCAATTACTTGAGAGAGAACGTATTGAAGTACTTATGATGATTGGTTTTGGAGATAGGGTGCGTTCACAAGAAGAAGTCTGCAATCTATTCAATGAAAATCATCCTGATCGTCCGCCAATTACTAGATCGACAGTCAGCAAAATTGA
Source organism: Cynegetis impunctata (assembly GCA_030704885.1). Lineage (NCBI taxonomy): Eukaryota > Metazoa > Arthropoda > Insecta > Coleoptera > Coccinellidae > Cynegetis > Cynegetis impunctata. The sequence continues at coordinate 47,066 of JARQZK010002890.1, forward strand.
ATCAAAATTCAGGAGATACGGCCACGTTAGAGATTTACCTAAAGGAAGACCACCGAGAGTATCTGAAGAAACAGTGCTGAACGTTCTACTAGAAACCCAAGATAACCCTCATACATCCATTACTACAATTTCCAATAATTTCAATTTATCAGTAGGGTCCGTGCATAAAATACTTAAGGTAAATAAGTATCATCCCTATAAAATTAAGCTGGTACATGAATTATTAGAAGACGATTTTGACCGCAGAGTACAGTTTTGTGAGCAGATTCTTGAAATTCATAATCAACATCTAAATTTCATTACAAACATAATTTTTTCTGATGAAGCCACCTTTACTTTAAATGGCCACGTCAACAGACAAAACTGTAGGTATTGGGCGACCGAGAATCCTCATTGGATGCAAGAATGCCACACACAGCGGCCTCAAAAAATTAATACATGGGCAGCGATTGTTCGAAATCGTATAGTTGGTCCCTATTTTTTTGAAGGAACACTAAACGGAGAGGACTACTTGAACTTTCTCCAGTTCGAACTCATTCCGGCTTTAGCTGTTTTGTTTCCTAACCCACAAGATCCTGACATACCTAATAACGAGATATGGTTTCAACAAGATGGGGCACCTCCTCACTATTCAATCGCTGTTCGACAATTTCTTGATGCAACTTTTCCCAACAGATGGATAGGACGGAGAGGTCCGATTGAGTGGCCGCCAAGATCACCGGACATAACCCCATTGGATTTTTTCTTATGGGGTTATTTGAAGTCTAAAGTTTATTTGAATAGACCAAATAATATTGATGATCTAAAAGAGAGAATCAGGCAGGAAATAAGACTTATCAGTCCAGAAGTAATTGAAAATGTGCAACGGGGGAAACATTGAATCGACTTCAAAAATGTCTCGAAGTAAACGGACAACAGATTGAACATATGTAAAAATTAAATTAGTAATTACATTTGTGTGTTTTCATATCGTACCTCTCATTACCCACTATCTCCGTTTCTGGCAATCCATCGAGTTGAGGCATATGGTATGTTCACAAAAAGTGATAAGAATTTATCGTAGAATTGTAAAGTGAAATAATATACAGGGTATTACCTTTAAAAAAACTAATGACAAAGCCATAGCTCTTGAATGAGACACCCTGTATACAAAATTTTTATTGCGAAAAATGCCCAAATAAAAATACTAATCGACCTGTCCGAGGATTTTAACATGAAATAGAAACCTAATTTTTTAATGAATTTGTTCCTTTCATCATGAAAGCACTGTATATATATATATATATATGTAAATATATATATATATGTAAAATATATATATATATATATATATATATATATATATAAATATATATATATATATATATATATATATATATATATATATATATATATATATATATATATATATATATATATATATATATATATATATATATATATATATATATATATATATATATATATATATACGGGAGTAGTATAACCTATTAGATAAGCCTTCGTCTTATAAAATAACTGTAATAAGAATCAGACATAAAGTAAGATATCATTTTTTTTTCATGTATAAGGCGCGATATATAGTTGATGTACCATCGACGAAGAAGAGACTAGAAAATTTAAAGCGAGCTTTCGGTCGGTACAGCAAGAAATCATATCAGATCATCTTTTATCACAGAGATGTCCACATAATGTGGATGGGAACAGTTTGTCCGTAGGATAGCCCGGGCAGATGTGGGAGTTGTGTGGGAATTTCAGCTAACCCTTTCAAATACAAAACAATGAGTTTGTCCATATTGTCGAGCTTGTCAGAACGATGAAATGAAAAATGTTATTTGGAGTGACCGCTAGAAATTATTGTAGTAGATCTGTTGTTGTTGAGTTGTTATTCAAATTAATAAGGTGGGCTATTCTATAGAATCATTGTTTGAACAGATATTAGTTTGATTGATGTATAAACTAATTTACTCCTCGAAAATGAGCTTTAAAATTTTGATTGTTAATTTTTGATGTCATGATGAATTATGGAAACTGATAAGATGATAAAATGAGGTGAAGACATCATATTGAATTATTTTGAAGTTGAGAACTGAACGAATTAAATAATTTTTTGAAAAGAACAAAAATAAGTGGACAGTACGAACTTAGTCACAGAGTTCTGCTGCTCACGTGTTTTTGTCTTTATATACATCATATTTACACATGAAGCTTCAAGATTCCAACCTGAAACCCAACGATTGCTGCATCAATGATCAGCAAAGCTCAGAACAGATACACATCAAGTGTAACTTCAAAACGATTGGCTAAGTTATATAATAATTCTCAAAAATTACTCCCCAAGTAAAAATAAAATAGTTGTTTTCTATTTATTATTAATAATGTCTTATCAGTAATTTTCGACTAAGAAAAATAATATCATCCAAATAGAATATACTTAGGTGATCGTACGAAGCTATAAGTGCAACTGACGAGATCATCTGCAAAGATTTCTTCACGGTGGACAATGTGCAGGTCACACAGAGTATTCAGTGCAAGGTGGAAGATGTTATCATTCAGTTTCCCACGAATAATAATTGCATTGTAGTTGGAACGGATTCTGGTACAGCTGAATTGATTGAGGTAGTTCATAGAAATAGAAGTCGAGAAATCGGGAACCACGTCATCTTTATCTGATTATGAGATCATGTAATATAAAAGTGTATAAATATATACATGCAAACTTGAAGGAAGAAAGGTAAAAATAATTTTGGCTATTACTATGTGCAATGAATGAAAACAGTTCCTACTCAGTTTACAAATTTAGTCATTGTATATTGCAAATTTAATGACATTACTGGCCAACTGAAATGATTGAGTATCTAATAATTATTTAATTATTTATACACATTTACTATCTCTCTTGAATTGAAGCTTCGAATATCTTCCCCACTATTACATATTAAGTTTTTGGAACTTCTTGATCACCAAATTGTTTATCAGAATGAAATTCAGTGAGATTAGATGACTCCAGAAGATCTTTCAAAATGTAGACAATTTCTGAAAGAATATTTCGTCCACTGTTTGAGCCTTTATTATTTGGTTGGATAAATTTTGTTCCAGAATTATTTAGTATTCATCTGCTACTAAAAATAATAATAATGATAATAATAATAATAATAATAATAGTCAAAAAAAGTCTTCATTCTCATAATCAAAACCCCAAATTTGAAAAGAAAACTTTATAAGGAAATGATAATACAAGAGAAAAAAACACAAATTAGAAGAAACACTGAAATTAGAAGGTCGATCGTGTTTGTACTCAAAAAACTCATGTGTATCATAAGGCTCGATATTGATGAGATATCGAAAAATTTCTTTTTTGAATTGTTCATAGCTTTCAATGGTCTGATATTTAAGAGGCAAAGTATTGTAAAGTTTGATGCCTATATAGTTGTCGGTATCTTCTGATAATGTCAGAGAATTACTTGGGAGGTGAAAATGTTGAATATACTGATAATTTATAAATAGTAAATAATTTACATTTTATAATAATATTATATCTTTTATTGTAAAAACACTACGTATTTTTATTCCTTGATTCCCTAATCTAACAAAACCAAACAATAAAACTGTCAGTCAAAGTAGGCGCAACAGATGACATTCGACACGCCGGTTGACTTTAGTCTGTCAAAAAACATCAGAAGCAGCTATAGCGAATTACTGTGTCTGCGATTGAAATCTAAACACCGTATTCAGTTTTATTAAGCTGAAATCCATAGTTGTCGACTTGTTTCTCATCGAAAAAACTTTGATGAAAAAAGGTTTTGCTCCAATGAAGAAGTAACAAACGATCTGTTTCTACATCCTTTATGTCATCCATTGTGTATATAAATGACTCGTTAATGTAATTTGAAAGGCCTCTCCCCTTTGTTTTATATCTGCGTTATCTAGTAAGGAAGAATTTCAGAGTTTACTACTAATCGTCAGAATTCGAACGATTAGTATATCCAGCCAAAGTTAATTATTATTAATTCACTATTACATTAGTAAGGATACAAAAAATTTCATATTCTCAGAGAGTTTTCATTTTATCTGTTTATCAATATCAGAATTATTAATAAAATATATGAGGTATTAAACATAGATATCTGATCAGGGTGAATCCTTTAAATAATGTGTATATTTGTTAATTATTCAGAAATACTACAATGTTTATACATGATCATAATTCTTGAAATATATATTCGATTAGTTTCTGATAAATTGGGTTGATTTATTTTTATTTTGTTTTTGAAGTAGTGTTTTAAAACCTTTTTTTCAATCAAATGAAGAAGAGTGTAAGATATTTTACCAAATACACGAATTCTTGCAAATCACGTTGTTGATATAGTTAAAAGGGAATTAAACAATTACCTATTACGACTTTCATTGTAGTTTGTGACTGTGAACACAAAACATTAATAAAAAAAATATTAGCGATTGAGTACAATAATAGTTATGACCTTCGTCATTTAAGATCAAGAAAAATAATTAAATCATCAATGAGTCAAAGTTATTTGAGTGCAATGCCAGTTATAACCTAGCGTCACAAAAAATCCCAAAAACAAGAGTTTTTGTTTCAGTAATAACCTCCAATATGAAATGCTTTATTTGAAATAACATGAAACCAGAACTAGCATGAATCTCTGTCATTAAGGACTGATAATATCGGCAGAATAATTAAACTTGCTCTAATTGGTTCAGTTATGTATTTTGTGAAATTTCTGAAACCTCGGTATTGTAATAAAGAGTTTTTAAAACCTCAAAATAAGACAGCTACCCTAACATTTGGAAAAGTATATATATATATATATATATATATATTTATATATATATATATATATATATATATATATATATATATATATATATGTATATATATATATATATATATGTATATATATATATATATATATATATATATATATATATATATTCATATATATATATGTATATATATATATATATATATATATATATATATATATATATATATATATATATACATATATATATATATATATATATATATATATATATATATATATAATGACTCAAAGTCTCGATAGAATTGGTTGCATAGAATCCTCACATATTATAAGCACTAATTTCACTACAGGAAGAAACAAATTTAAGAAATATTTTCCCTAAGACATTTAAAGTCGTTTCTTCATCACCAAACAAGATTTTTTCTCATGTAAATCTTCATTCAGTTCCTATTTATATAATTACACATTGCTCGCAAATTTGATATAAATAAGAAGTTGAATATCTAAACAGGTAGACCGCCCACAATGCTATTTAAATCGATGCAAACCATACAAGAACATCAATAACAGTGGACATCGTTAAGTTTACCCAGTTAGACTTTAGTAGATTTTGCATATAAATTGCACCAACGTTGATCAAGATAAGTTGGATGGATATGCCACCGGAAATGTTGATTAGATTCATTCCTATTCGAATATATTGAGTAGATGGATAAATACTAGATATACGGAAGATTTTGAGTGAATAAGAAAATAATTTAGTGATATCAGGAATCAGATGGCACGATATTCCGAAAGTATTGTTGTTTTCGAAAAGAGAATCTATCCACTTACTGCAATATATACCAACCAGTAATGAAGACATTGTAGAATCTTAATTTTCAATTTCTAAATTATAGTGTTACGTGACGTTTCGTAAAAAATATTGTCATCTTCAGGATCCATTCTTAAATTGCTATAGAATTGTGTTTTTTTGAGTTACACAACTCAATAAAAACTCATTATCGTAATTGTACTCATTTTAACGAAATTGTTCTCAGGTTGTCAACAATGAAGTTCTGCCAAAAGGATTCAGAAGATAATTTGAAAAAAATTAGTAAAACTAATTAAGGAGTTAGTAAAACTAATAAGGAAATATTGTTTATGGAGTTGTCAGTTAAAGTGAACGAGGAAAATTCTTCAATCATTCAAAATTATCAAACAATCTTTCAAGGGAGCTGGTTATATGTATTCCGCGGCGCGAAATCTTCATTCACAATTCAACAGCGAATCATAGAAAATGTCGAGTCACCAGGACTCAAGATCTGCATACAGCTGTTTCGATCTTATTAGATCTCTTCGGTGCAGCTTACTTGACTCGGAGTGAATTGACGTATTCCCAGTACAAATCGTGGCTGAACAATTATATGGATAATTGGCGTCCTCCTCCAAATAAATTATTCACCAACAATTAACTGTTCCGATCGAAAATGCAGAAATCCGATAATTTTGAATTATTGAAGAATTTTCCTTGTTCACTTTATGTGATATATGAAATTGACCATGGTGGTCAAGTATTTTATAAATAATTTGATTCTTTATTGAATTGAACTGATAGTTTGTTATTTTAAGCAGATATAAGGCTACAGTTACATGGAAGGAACATTGAGGATTATTTTGTTGCTAAATGTTTCTCCTTGTTGCCAAAAGTAGACACTTATGGCAACAAGTATGGCAACATACGTAAACTTCTTGTTCCCACTGAAGCAACTACAATTGTCATAAGTTGCATATTATTTAGTAGAAACAATCAACATTTCTTGCCGAAACATAAAGAAATTTTAGGGAACATTTAGGAACATTTTGGAAAGAAGCAACAGCAACAAAAATGTTCCTCAATTTTCCGGTGAAAATATATTTATTCGTTTTCATACTTCACTGCACACTGAAAATCTGCGACACGAATGTTTACTCGATAAGTTTCCACTGCGATAGCAACACGGATTTTTTCACGAATGTTTCTTATTTTTTTTTTAAAGTTTACCGCTCAAAATGGAAACCGGCGACAAGTAGGAACAGTTAACATTTGTTGCCGAAGAATAAATAAATATAAGGTACATTTAGGATTATTTGGGAACATTTTCGGAAACACGCAACAGCAACAAAAATTTTCCACAATGAACTTCATTGTTCCTCCGATGGAACTGCTTAAGGGTTATTTCACTTTCCCCTGTGTTATGATAAAATATATGTTTCAGTGATCTTTGTATATACATATACATATATATATATAAATATATATATATATATATATATATATATATATATATATATATATATGAAATGTTCAGAAAGATTTCCGCGGTCGGAAGTATTTGAAAAACTTGGTTCACGGAATGAACCGCGTAAAAGATTTGAAAAATCTCGACGTTTCGGCTCCTTTTGCGAAGCCATCTTCAGGAGAATTAGAAGGTAAATAATTCAGACTCGTGGCCTCAATCTGCCTACTCCACGAATCGAATTAGGAGGAATCGGAAACAATACGATTGCGTGGTCTCAACCTGCCTATTCCACTAACCGTACTGCTTCCTGTCAACTCTGAAGTCTCAATCTGCCTACTCTTCAGAGTCAACTGACGGACCGATCGTCGCGTGGCCGTATTTATAGGGGAGGGGGGTGGGTACTCACGCTCATCAGTGCGGGATGCACTCTGATTGGGTGTGACATGGCGACCACTCAGAAGTGGTTTCCATGCTGATGGGAGTCTGTGACTGTCATCTCTGGTGTTCAAACAATTTGGACGTTTTTCTATTTCTACAGCTTCACGGAAAATTCGGGATTTGTGATGTTGGGAAAGGGCGTTTTTCGCCCTTTCCCAACATCACACCCAAACAGGCCACATTATCGATTTCCCCAATACAAGAACTATTGCTCCCGTCCGATCTTTCAAATCCCGAATTTTCCGTGAAGCTGTAGAAATAGAAAAACGTCCAAATTGTTTGAACACCAGAGATGACAGTCACAGACTCCCATCAGCATGGAAACCACTTCTGAGTGGTCGCCATGTCACACCCAATCAGAGTGCATCACGCACTGATGAGCGTGAGTACCCACCCCCCTCCCCTATAAATACGGCCACGCGACGATCGGTCCGTCAGTTGACTCTGAAGAGTAGGCAGATTGAGACTTCAGAGTTGACAGGAAGCAGTACGGTTAGTGGAATAGGCAGGTTGAGACCACGCAATCGTATTGTTTCCGATTCCTCCTAATTCGATTCGTGGAGTAGGCAGATAGAGGCCACGAGTCTGAATTATTTACCTTCTAATTCTCCTGAAGATGGCTTCGCAAAAGGAGCCGAAACGTCGAGATTTTTCAAATCTTTTACGCGGTTCATTCCGTGAACCAAGTTTTTCTATATATATATATATATATATATATGTATATATATATATATATATATATATATATATATATATATATATATATATATATATACATATATAAGGCAATAGAGTAATATATGGGATTCTCCAAAATACTAGGATGAAATGAATTTTAACAAAAACTGATACCTATATCACAGAAACATTTATGTTCCTTAAATTATCTACAGTATTGTTTTGTGGTTTTGTTATGTGTAAAAGTGAAAGTTCCATAAATTAATTATGTCTAATATGGTCTTTGGATTTGCGTCTTGCTGTACTGCTGATTTTATAAAAAACTGGCTGCTTGAATCTCTGGTAAGTATTTAAAAAAAAACATGAATAATACTAATTATTAATTTCAAAGTTTTTTCTGACTTGTATATAAGAAAATGTTCTCATAAAAATAACTTTTTAGCTTCCTGATGAAGCCTGCAAGTGGTTGACGAAAGGTTGATGTTTGAATAAACAAGATATTAGTAGCCCACTACATCGTTTTATTGGCTACCTCTAGTATTTCGAGGAATTTCATCTATTACTCTATTGCCTTGTTTTTTACCAGTACCCCGTTACTGCCCCCCATCCCTATATACATATATATATATATATATATATATATATATATATATATATATATATATATATATATATATATATATATATATATATATATATATATTCATATAACAACACTTGGCTACGCCGTTCTGATGAGGACCAAAGAGTCCGAAACACGTATCAACGGCTGCTTCCATATAAGCGTTCTATACCGATAATTCTGCTCTACTTTTTTAATATTTTCCCGCGACTAATTTCTTTATTGTTAGATAAATAGTACCATCTTATTATTATTTTCGAACATTACGTGGGTGAAGGTTTCTGTAGTTTCCCTTGCCTTCTAATGATAACAATTTTGAATGTTAATATTAGACTGAATAGCACGTAATAAGTAACAAAGAACAGCCACATCGGAAAAAAAATTTTAATAAGTCAAAGTAGACTGTCTATTCAAATTTTTTCAAATCAATAAATGTCGTAGTGAAACGTCAACTTTTTAATGAAATCGAGTTTTTTAAGATTCAACCAGCCTGTTATTGCTAATAATTATCAAGAGATTATATATATATATATATATATATATATATATATATATATATATATATATATATATATATAAATATAAAAGTTTCATTTCATAAAATAAGAAAGCATATGACCAAACGTGTCATCTTCAACGGCCACGATTTAATTTCCATCTTAATTCACCATGGGTAATGATCCTTCGATTTGTCCGCATAATTCCCTTCAAGAAAGATTGCGGCGGATGTATTTCTTTCTCGATTTTAAACCAGATTTCCTATGACCTCAAGTTGTAGGATCGGGTCAATTCTGTAAGAAATCGTTCTTCCGGACGGTCACGCTACGGGGATTCGTCTAATACGAGCGTAGATCCGTTGACGTTACACTTTGTCCAGTTATGTTCTGTCACAATGTTGCAAATGCTATGTAATTTCGCTACTGAATAATTTAATGAACGGCGAAGTGAATTGCTGGTTCACACCCAGTAAATTTCGGATGTCGTCTCATTTCGGGATTATTATAACTGAGATTGCCTTAGAACTTTGAAAAATTATCCGTGGTTATTCAGAAGTACAACGAGAAAAAGAATTATGAGACATAAGTTGAAGAAATATATCTCTGCAAAAGTATGAAGTAAATTATACTTGAATTATGCGTATATTCAGATTCTCAATCAGTAGTAGGAGAAGTTTAAGTGAACTATTTTTTCGTAATCCCATACTGTTATTTTGATTTAACGGTATTCAGATGACAATTAAAAAGTCAATGTTAACGGCCGCCGGCCGTTATAATTTCATAACGGCCGGCGGCCGTTAAAAAATCACTTGTTCAAATATTTATTTCAAAACATCATTCTGCTTACAATAACAACATTGAAATCTTGGTCCACAGCGAGTTGAGGATAAACCTCTGATTTTCATTTCGCATAGGCTAATAATACATCTCCATTAACCACCTTTAAATTCTTGCTTTTACGCCACATTTCAAAATTTTCATATCCTTTTTGATATCGCTCTTGAGTTATTTTCGGCAGTTAATCAACACTCGCTGCACTGCACATGATTCTCCCAATATTTCTAAAGGAATTTGATTTTGTTCCTCAATTTCATCCATGGTCGTCGTCAAAGCGAACTAGAGAACACAAAAAACTGACGTTGTTTATAAAACTGTCAAACTGTTCCATGACAACGGAGTGCACGACGTTGGGATTTTTCTTTAGAATTGCGAGGTACGGGGTTTTTTCTTTCTTCGGAATCAAAATTTTATCTTTCAACGGGATTACGAAAAGTACAAACGACACACGGCCGATACGCAAATAACGGATTTGGTTAGTTATACAATATCCAACCTCATCCGTTATATGCTACATATCGGCCTTGTTACGTTAATAACTATAACATCGAGTTAATTTTAGTATTTTTCTTGAAACGATGTAACTAATATTTAACTTATGAAGACTTTGGTAGTCTCATCTAATACTCAAATTTCATTACAAACTATATCAGTATGTCTGGAATTTTAAAAATTGAATCCTTTTTTAGAGTCAGTAGGTACTAGTATACGTGAATCTCAAAGAAGAACGAATATATATATATATATATATATATATATATATATCAAATTGAAGGATATATATATATATATATATATATATATATATATATATATATATATATATATATATATATATCCTTCAATTTGTTGAAAATTTTTCACGTTCTTAATAGATGACTGCGGTTTGTTATTTCGTCTATACGTTTCGGAGGATTCTTTGCTTTCTTCTTCAGTAGTTTTATTTACAACAACAAGAAAATGCAAGTACGTAACACACTACAGTTATTATTGACATATGATCGATCTTCAAGGAAGACAGGTGAGAAATTATTTAAATTTACTTAAATAATTTTACTGTAGAATATCACATTTTAACGTGTTCTAGTGTATTTAGTTCACTTATTTCATTTTATATATTGTAGAGCATTAAAGAAATAAAATTAAATCACACAGAAGAAGGAGATAAATCATCCTCAGAAACTTATAGATGAAAAAACAATCCGTACGTAGTCATCTATTGAAAAATTTCCAACAAATTGAAACTTATATATATATATATATATATATATATATATATATATATATATATATATATATATATATATATATATATATATATATATATATATAAAATAAGGCTCATTTGAAACATCATGTAGTGTTCCTTAGACAGGGCAACACCTTCAATAATCTTAAGTGTTACAGAGGTTCAAATGAAACGTAATTTCAAAGGTGTAAATAGATATTCCTTCTTTAGTGTATTATTTCACCCTATGCTACCACTATCCGATGGCGAAGATCTTCTGAAGAGTTATGTTCTCTTTTGTAAATAACAATTTTCAAACGACCTCATCAGAAAAAGTCAAATGGTGTTAAATGTGGCTATCTCGGAGGCCATTCAATGCAATCATTCCTATCAATTTAGTGAAAATATTGATTCAATAAGTCACGTACAGGAGCTGCATAGTGTGATGTAAATGTTGAACAAAGATTTTATTACTGGTTGGTTTGCAATTTAAACATCTACGTATTTCAAATTCTTATTTTTTTGAATTTCAACGACGCTTCCTACAGGTTAGGTTAGTTTTCTCACATTCATTTCAACGCAGAACAAGAAATGTTAAGCATTTTCTTAATGAGAATTGAAATGATGTACCCATTGACTAACCGAGCAATTGAAAATTCTTGAAGGTGTTGCACCACTGTTTAGGGGGACTCTTTATCTATGAATGCACAATCAAAAGATTTCCGTCTCGAAAGTAAAATGTCGTAGTATTTTCCAGTGGGTAATTCATAAATGTGATAAAAATATTTTTCTTACATGGACTCAAATTTATCCAACATCTCAATTTCCTAAGAATTTGAGATTATTATGAAATAAAATTCAGTTAAATTCAGAATTTAGTCATACATTAATTCAATTACTGGAAAAAAATTCAGATCCATATTAAAGTGGCCTTCAGTAAAATAGTTTTTTCAGCATGCCGCAAATTTGAACCTAAAGAAATGTGACAACGCGATTTTTGTTGAGTTCGTATTTTCAAAGTTGAGAAATGATCAATATATTCTATCTCTACCTATTCTAGTGAAATAAACATGAGTTTTATAGGTGGCCATGTTTCATGGATATAAACTCGTGCTTCAATTGATGCTGATAAGATATGAACAGCAAATAAAGATAAATAAATTTCTTTTCGTGGCCTAGTTTTATTCCCATGATTCTATCTGAGTTTGTCGTTTATATCCCGCATTATGTGATGTTTATATTTCAGAATTAACTATTAGCTATACCTACTATAAGAAAAAATCAAATGTGTTATTATGATGCTGAAAGAAAATCAATGAATATTCATCAAGTTTTAAAAAAAAAAACACGATAGCTGAAAGAAAATTAATGTATATTCAAAAAAAAGTTTTAAACAAAAAATACGATATAAGCTTTCTACACACATAAGGATCAATATTTTAAACTAAAATTTCGTTTTAGTAGCATATTACATTTACTAAACAAAAATCATTTTTAAATTTCATAAATATATGAATTATTGAAAATTTTGTTTATATATTTCACAAACTGAATCAAATATTTCAGCTTTTTTTGTTATTTTTTGTCTTTTCTATTATTCAACATATTATTTCAAGTGATAATATTGTGAATCCCAACTAAATGCTCATAATGAGTAAACATCTTAACGGGTCAATAAAAATATATAATAATTAAACAAATTTTTTACTTGTTTCATTGATGCATATAATAATGTTTTCAAAATACCGATTTATTATGGCCATGGCGTCTGATATATTACACTAAATCCATGGAACATGCTGATAAAATTCGCTGATAAAGTGTGCATTACGTTCGCCTCACATAATACAACCTTTTATTATATAAATACTTATGAAGTGCTCTTCAATATTTTTGAAGTAGTTGAATCTAAAATTTTAGCCATGATTATAATTATATATTAATTTTAGATTAATTCTATGAGTATATATTCAATAATTTATGGGTGAATGATTTCAATATATTAGTTAAAATTTGATCACCTGCAGCAACAAATATCTCAAAGGTTGATTGAATAATTGAGATGAAAGTTTAAGGTTTTCAACTTTTAATAGTTTCTATTCTCTCTACGGCCCCTCATCATAAATTTAGAACTTGAAATTATCTATTCTGGTCATCCTCAGGAACTTTAAGGGGGGCATTACTGAAACAGAGTGCTTCTTTATCTGTTTAAAATTTAACTTGTTTGGACAAAGAGGGGAAGGTAATGTTTACAGTCTACTCGGAAACAAAATCAAAAATTATCGTACAAGTTGAAAAACAGTATAGTATTGTAGCAGAAAGCAACAATATTTTCACATTTATTTCAATATGATTACGAATGACCAACGGATATTTAATATTTATCGACATATAATTTGGACAAAGAGTATATATGATTTATACAGATTGAAATTTAGGTACTTAGAATAGTATACAATTCAATGATTCTTAATGTTGTTACTTATGAATTAAATGTACCTAACGCTTGTTAGGTATACAATCAAAATATATTTTAGATTGTGTGAAAGTTATAATACACCTTATCTATATCAAGTATTTCTATATCTTAATAGAAATTGTCTTTAAAAAGTATTCACATAATTCTAGTGATATACTGTTATATAGTGTTTTGAAATGTTTTCTACAACACTCATTATATTATAAATTGTATTTCAATAAAAATATTTTTAACGCTAAGGATGATATTTGGCACGCCCTACGACGACTTTTGCTATAAGAGCAACACGAAAGTTTTATTGTTTTTAAGTTCTTATCAGTGTATAAAATATTTCTATATATCTTATTTGAAGAAATAAAACTGTTGTAAAATAAAAACCATTGATAAACGTGTCTTCTGTAAGAAAACTTACAACTTAAGATATAACAGATCTATCATAAGATAACTTTTGTCTTTCATAATAATATCAAGCAGTTAATTGAAAGTCAATTGAAAGTTACACACTTCATCAAAGTTTTAATCAATAGTTGTATAACAAGGTGTGTGCTTATATATAGTAAGAACTTAGAAGATGGAACTTTAAGTTCGGTCTTGAAATATCAATACGAAGGTCTGTCGTTACTATAATATTGTTTTGGCGTGAATGGTATTACATATGAACAATAGCTACATTTCTTTAGAGCAATATGGCGTTCTTATTATAATGGAGGGACACAGTAGGACATTACGTGCTATTGGATTCTTACACAATAACTTTACAACTTCGGATTACGGAAGCCAATCAAATTGACGAAGAGAAGAAGGGGTGAGTAAATCCGAAAATAATAATATTGAACTGTTAGAAGTTAACGATGGAGAGATGAGTTAAAACTTTCGAATGACGACAAATTTTCAAAAAGTATGTGATCTTACATACCGAATATTTGAAGAAAATTATGATAGAGAGTAGAATAATAATTATATACAAAATTGATATATATGTATATATATATATATATATATATATATATATATAAATATATATATATATATATATATATATATATATATATATATATTTACACACGAAATAAGAGTAAGGAAAAATTACGTAATAAAACAAATGAATTGTCCTTGAAATATATAGATATTTATATTAAATTTTAATAAACATTTTGTTTTCACAACGATGGGTTAACATTTCTTATATATTCCCCCCTTCTATAATGTTTCGAGCATTTTATCATTGTTGAAGTTAGAATAATCATTCAGCAATATTTTACTGAAAGAATGACTTAAAAAGTGTAAAATTGTACCAACAGCATAGAAAAACTACTGGGCGGAACATACATTCTATATTTTCATATACAAAAAAATTTCTCTAAAACGGAAGGACTTTCATAAGATAAAGTTTTTCATAGAAGGTAGGGTAACATTCGACCTACATGCTCCTTCAGTTTGACGTGGTCTTTACCGGACACCCTATATATATATATATATAAATATATATATATATATATATATATATATATATATATATATATATATATATATATATATATATATATATATATATATATATATAGTACTTTGATGTTAACACCTACTTTTAGATCGCTTTAACAAAATAAAATTGAATGAATTTGGTAGAATATAGTATAATAGTAGTAGGACAGTATTCGCTAGTTTGCCATAAATATGAATACTAAAGTAAATCGAATAAGTGAATTCTCAACTGTGAGTTTGAGGTTAATATTTTGTAATATAACGTTTCAAAAGTTATCGAGTTGGATTATTTTATGAAATATTGAAATTCATTAGATCAAATTTTGAATACGCTTTCTTATGACGTACTCGTACACCTGTTTCTAGTAGTCATAACAATATTTATTTTTATATTTGAAGACATGCATATATATATATATATATATATATATATATATATATATATATATATATATATATATATATATATAATTATATACAAGAAGACTGCCGTCACTTCTAAATTAAAACGTAATACTTGAAAGTATTGTGGCAAAGGAACTGAATTAAAATCAAACAACCATTGGCCACAGCATAAACCGCCAATTATTTATTTTAAGACTAAATATCCTACTATTAATAATAAAAGATAAATAAGTAAAAATACAGCTCACGCAAAAACAATTCAAATACCTATACTTATATATTATACATATACTTTACCTATATAAAACAATTATTGCGTGAAAACAAAATTAAGTTGTCGAACTAAGTGATAAATATTACAAACTTGAGGAAAAAATGAGTATAAGAGGCGAGATTTTTTCGTGTCTGCATGCATAGTTTCAAAATCAAGAATTAGGTTTTCTTCTTTAGCTAGAATCATTAACATTATATCAAAAACGAACCACTCGATGTAGTTGAATCTCCGTTTTCTTCCGATTCATTGTCGCTATTTTCCCAGGAAATGTCAAAACAAGATACCCGATATTTTAAATTACCAGTAAAAGGTGTTCACACATGACAATTTATCGTAAATAAATAGCTTTTGTAAACGTCACAGCACAGGTATATTTAACATTGTTAGCAGACGTTATAAGAAACCAGAAGGAGCTTTTAGATTACGATCTCTGATTTGAGTTTAGATTCTGATCTGACTGTAGAAAACCTCGTTAATAAATCTGAGTTAAGGAAAATAAAGCTCGTACACAAACCGGTACGCTAGTTTCAGCTACGAATATCCATGTTCAGCGTCTTTGATTCAACAAATTGTAGCGTTATGCCTTTATCGGAACAAATGCCCGTATATTTTGCATAAGAGATAATTAGTGTGTGTGTATTGACCATCAATATCGGAGAGCCATGGTCATGTTGGCCAGATAAGGTCCCTGGAAACGCGATTGTGAATTCACCTATTTAGATAATTCGTGTGTGGAATAGCCGTGAACTGATGATAGCCAGGTGCTGACAACCTAGTTTCTTCTATGTTACGGCGAACAATACTTCGTTATGTTCATTGCATAACTTGTGTGCCTTATTGTTTCAATTTGTATATTTCAGTTGTATGTTTTAATGACGTATTAAAATATTCGAAATATGCTAGAATTATATGACGTTACCATCAGTAGGTGGAGTGATAAAATCACCAAAAATGAATAAAATCAATTTGAATATAATTATTCTGTTGTTTTTCAATTTATACCACTTTCTAATGAATACTATGAATCAGGCAATCAGTATTAATATCAATAATTTTACATGCTTTTTTATGTTTGTGAAAACAATTCAAAACTTTCACGAAAGAGCATATTCTGCTATTTTTGTCATTTCATTGTGAAAAAAGATTATCTGCCTATTTCTATGTTTAACCGGGGATGTTGAGTTTTGGATGATTTTTGTGTAAGAAGTAGAGCAATTTACATAAATATTAGCATTAGGCATATGACGTTCTATTTTTCTAGTAGTAATTTTGTAGTAAAAGGTACTACAACTATGGAGTTTATCAATTACAGTTTTCATTACTTTCATTCCGGATTTAAAAAAAAAGAAGTTTACATATTTGTTATTAATTATAACGTAGATTAATTTCATATTTATCATTCACAAGTTCCATAAAACAACTTAAAAACATTAGCTATCCAAAAAAATGTCTGTTTCATTGTAATATTTTATTGAATAGAGGAGTGTTTCTAATAATTTTTATAACCGCTGAGTAGTCAAAGGCAGAAAAATTGCATATTCTTCAATAATAATCAAAATATACTCAAGTATTTATTTTTGTATCTGCACATCATTAATAATATATAATACTAAATAAATAATTGCTTCGCCAAATTTGACTTCCCAAAATGCAGGCGGCCGAAGGCCGCATTTTGGCAAACTTACGAAGCCGAGATAAGGAGATCGACCCCGAATCGCGGGGCCCGAAGGGCCCCGTCGATCGCCCGCGTCCTTTCCGTAGTGCTTAGGCTACGTCTCGCCTCGATCCGAGACGCCGATTTTCGATATCGAACGTTTAAAGTTTGACGTTTCTCCGAAATTCGCGAAAACGGATGCATTCCGGACACTTAAGAACTATTTTCGCTTCACATGGACTTCAATTCACGTGACCGCCTTTCGAGCCGACAGTTGGACGGGTCGAATTCTATCGAGAAGTTTCGGCACGGCGGAGTATAGTAGTATTCTACCCATTCCGCACAAACTACAGGTTGACACTGAGCAGATGGCGCGCCCGTTCGACAGAGGCAGGGACGGGCTCAGCACTTGACGCGTCGCGTACCGTTTGACAGAGGCAGGCACAGGCTTTGCACTCATCGTGGTTCGGGAAACTATATTTTCATCGATCTATAGTTTTCACGGTTCTATTTAATAGGCGGGGGAGCCTCTCACTAGTACACTATACTAAATAAAATTTACATAAATGTTTCAATCTTACATGCAGCTCCATATCAAAAACAATGTTCCTTTTTTTCGACTTGATGCGGAAAAAGCGACTCTAAATAGATATGAAGTTTCAAAAAGCAAGAACTATAACGGAGTTTTTTCCTATATTTATTATAGAAAGGAATAAAATTATTGTTGCACAAGACGCATTCAAAATCTGGTGCAGAGCGTTAAGCTACAGTTCCACCGTAAGAGTGTTTACGGCCATAAGTTTATACCCTTTATATCAAGCAGAAACATTCAGCAAAATGTTTCTGAATGTTTCTGCTTGATATAAAGGGTATAAACTTATGGCAACATTGTCAATAGTTGCATATTATTTAGTATAAACAATCAAAATTTGTTGCAGAAACATAACGGAATTTAGGAGAACATTTAGGAACAGTTTCGAACATTTACGGAAACAAGCAACAGCAACAAAAATGTTTGTCAATATTCCTCCGGTGGAAACGTAGCTATATATTTATTCGTTTTCGTACTTCACTGCACACTGAAAATCTGCGACACGAATGTTTACTAGTTGCGTTCTCGATACGTTTCCACTGCGATAGCAACACGGATTTGTTTCCTATTTTCTTTTGAAGTTTACCGCTCGAAATGGAAACCGGCGAAAAGTAACAGTGGACAGTAAATAGTCAACATTCGTTGCTGAAAAATGAAGAAATTTTAAGGAACATTTAGGATATTTACGGAAACACGCAACAGCAACAAACATGTTCCTTCGGTTAAATCGTGGGTAGGTACCTCACTTTTGGAAACAATGATTCAGAGGAATATTCAAATGTATGAAATATTCCAAATGAAGGCCAAATTTCCTATCGAAAGTACCCATTAATCTAACTGAAAATCAACTACTCAACACCATACTTAAGAAAATGCAGTTTCAACACGTCGAATGCCCTCAAGTGCTAATCGATCATTTTAATATAGTTGTGAGTAAACGCTGTTACATAATCAATTCATCAGGTCGGAAACTTGAACAACTCCCAGTATACAAAGAAGCTTAGTTTATAACCAGTGACATTTTCATTTACAGGTATGAGGAACTGGGCGTAAAGTGGAAATTATGGATAGTAAAGCTAATGAAATATGGCGAAGCTTTGAATTGAAAAACATGAATTCTCCACTAATATTCAATACAAATCGAAATAAGATATATCGAACTTAGTCATGCAATATTCAAAGGATGTTTATCTAGAAGCTCAATAGAATATTATATTGAAAAACTAATAGTCTATTTACGTGAGTGAAATTTAAACATTCATAAAATTGCTTGAATTAGTCTTGAAAATAAAATTTTCGGTATGATTTATTAAATCGGAAGTACCACTTTACAAAAATGGTACCGAAAGTAACTATTTTTGAGACTTTTTTCAATTTAGAACAATTTATCTACTTTCGAAACGATTCTTGTTACTTTGTGGACGATTTTGGGCATCTATGTAGGTGGCTTTGACAATAACATGAACTTTATATTTTATTATGACAGCGCTTGTCATGTAACATTGGTGTGTGTCTTTTCGATTTTCAAATCCAAGAAACTAAGTGGTGAAATAATTTCACATGAGATTAGTGAAAACAATTTATTTGCTATATTTTATAATCCATCGATATCATTTTTAACATACAAAACAGCTGCAGAAAAATATTTTACGTAACTCGATCCAACGTGATTTTACGGGAGTCGCAAGAATCCTGGAGAGAACTTGTTACGTAACTTACAATTAAAATGGTGAATAATTCTCTCTTTTTCTGTTTATTTTTCAGAAACAAACAGACAAACTATTCTATTAGCTGTTGTAAATTCTGCGAATATATTTTTGCAACCACAGAAAACAGGAACTTATGAAATTACTCATCAAAAAAATGCGAAATGATACCATGAGAAGAACATAATATCCGTTTTTGAAAAATTTCTCAACTTACGTGGCATAACTGGCAAATAACTTCTAATCATCAACACTTTGAAGTTACTATTCTGACTACTATGTTGAAAAGTACCATCAACATCAAATATAATATAAGTGTGTTTTTCAAGGAAAAGGATGAAGGATATGTCACAAGAAAATCACGTGCTATATTAATTCAATACATTCTCAAGAGTTCACAGAAGTCATAGAAAAAATAAAGTGTTCGCTTATATTATTACAATATAAGTTTGTGTAAAAAAATCATGTTCTTCATACTATTTGAAAGCAAATTGACAGTAACTCCTGACAATTTATCTTCGAGAATACTTTTCAGTAAGAACCTAGTTGAAATAGACACTTATATTCATATTTATATATATATATATATATATATATATATATATATATATATATATATATATATATATACATATATATATATATATATATATATATATATATATATACATTCTCGTAAATCATCTGATGGAACCTGATAAAAAATAGCGTTCAAGTTTTAATATAAAACGACACTTTAATTAATTTTCACTATATTAAAATAAATTAGGTATTGTATTTAACAGGAAAGGACAGTCGACATATTTCGAGTTTTCAAATCATTATGAGTTCATAGCTCGAAATATTTCCTTTCCTGTTAAATACAGTACCTTATTTATTTAAATATAGTGAAACTTAAGCCAAGTGTCATTTTATTTTAAAGTTTAAACTCTATTACGTATATAACAATAAAAATAATAAGGACTTTAACTATTGTTCACATACAGTTATAACAATATTAAGAGGCGAAGTTTAGCAAAGCTATTCTTACCCAACCTCAAATTATAAAATATAAAATAAAAAAACAAAAAACAAAAGTACAATAAAAATAAGGAACAAGATATAAAATACCAACAATTATATTATATAGATACATACATATATATATATATATTAATATTTATATATATATATATATATATATATATATATATATATTAATGATTCTCCGAATATACTATATAGTTTATCATCTATATATATATATATATTATATATATATATATATATATATATATATATATATATATATATATATATATATATATATATTTCTAAACTTCCAAAAGAACACAATATTTTAACGATTTAGTAGATGATAAACTTGAAGTAATAGTATTCTATTCGGAGAATCAATATATCTACACGATTGCTATAAGCGGTGAACCTTGCAACCAGTGTAGGTCGTGCCCTTTCGATGCCCGCGCCACTGGGAAAATTATGGTTCACTTTGCAAACATGATAAAATACTCGTGATCTTAATATATAGTCGTGGAAATGTCAGAGGGTCTTCCTGACCAGGCCCACGGCGTGACTTGATATTTACTGCTTGGTCAGTTGTCAGTGTTCAATTTACTGGCTGAGCGTGAAGCAAAACGTAGGCCATCCTAACCGCAACCTATTCCACGAAGTCTCTAATTTCACGGATGAATATTTCGGTGCTGATTGTGTGTCAAAACTGTTAGTTCAAATGCAATTGACCAATTCAAAGAGTCTAAGCTATTGACGAAAAATACATTGGTAATATTCCAAAAATCAATATTGGTGTAAGATCTGCTCAGCTCTATTTCAAATGAGGTTAACTATACAGAACTTGTATAAGTGTTAGAATGTAGTCAAATAAATTCATTAATATTTTAATTCTAAAGTTCATCTCGAAATCTCTGCTATTGTTTAACCACTTTATTCAAAATATTTAATAATATAAATAAAACATTAACTTTAAAATGACAGAAACGAAATGAACATTAATTAATTACTAGAACATAAAAAAATCCTTATAAACTTCAATTAAATTAATGAATCTGTTCAAATGCACTGAATACACGGTCAAGTTATATCATGGTGTTCAAATATTTCGCCAAATGAGCGATATTTACCATATATTTTCAAAAATAATAAGAGAATTTGTAAATTAGTTCTTCTAAAATAAACGAAAATTAATTTCAAATGGAAAAATCATATTCGAGTTTAACTGAGAATTAATTAAGACTAATTGATAAATACATATCAATTAGTCTTAATTATTTCTCAATTAATACAAATTTTCTAACTCAGCATAATTAATGTTAATCTGTGAAATTTGAAACTTATGTAACTATAGATATTGATATCTTGCAATTATGGTCTTTTTAATTTCTCATTATTCGTCTGAAGATTCACACTTTTATCGAAATTATGGAAGAAATTGCAAATTTTTGAAAGCTAAAATTACCTTAATTTTATATTGCAAGTTGTTCAAGAAAGCACACAATAGCCGTAAGTTTGAATTTCAAGAATTTCATTCGAAATAGTCGAAAAGATCTTAATAAAAATATTTGGTTCCAATATATCAACACTAAGTGTTCACCATAGAAGCGAGAGTCATTGAATAAGTACTAGGTATTATAAGTAAATGAAACGCATTTTATTAGAAAAGGTAAAATTTCAACTGCGAAAATTACTTTCAACAATTTATTTCAGGTATTTTAATACTAAATGAGTAACTCAAGAAAATGCTGTTTGAAATATTCTGAATTTTTGACAATACTTCATTCCTACTTATGTAGTTACTAATAAATTATTAAGGATGGACAAAGAAACCTATTCGTAACTATTGGACATGGTTATTCTATTAATAAAACGTCAAGACACAATGATGGGATTGGCAATAACTGCAGAAATTACTGCAAGAATTTTCAATATTTAAAATTTACTACTTCAATATCTCCGAAAACCTCACTTCTTTTCGAGATAAAAACTTTTTTTTATTTCGGTCTTAATAGTGCTTTGATTTTGTCTGCTACAAGCAGGGTAGCTCCCTGTACAACTTCACAAATTTCCGTAGAAATTCCCGGGACATTGTTCTGCAGTCAGACATAATGATGAAACAATCTGCAAACATTTTTAGTAAATATTATATTAATTCATGAAATATTTAACTTAATATTTGAAATACCTACTACAGTAACAAATTATTTCTTAAACTTAACCTCCGCTGCTGCTTTAAAAACGCACACTCCACGGTAATTTGCATCCACACGTAGAGACTTGAATGCATTCGTTGGAATGCGCATCCAAAATTTCAAGCGATTCCTGAAAACATCAACGCGTCATTCATCCGGGTTGTGCATTTAAAAACGTGGCATCCACATAAAAGGGCCCTACACACGGACGCTGATGTCTTAACACATCAACGTGCATCCAAGAACGTGCAACCAATAACGTTAATGTGGATGTAAAAATACCCACGTTTTTGAATGCACACTCCGGATGAACGCCGCGTTGATGTTTTCTGAATTTTTGAATGTGCTTTCAAATGAACACGTGCATCTCTCAACGTGAGGAGGCGATTCACCGATCTTTGTGCATTCTTAAAGCAGTGGTTGCGGTTGATCTTTATTTTTATTTCTATTTTTCTGTTCAAGAGCATAAGTACACGCCACTGTCGCAAGAACTAAACATTCTTCTTCGAACAAAATATGGTTTTGTTCGAACGTGTGTACGCAATCTGCTTGCACGTTCTTGGATGCACGTTGATGTATTAAGACATCGACGCCCGTGTGTAGGGGCCTTAAAATTATCAACGACAAAACGCGAATCATCGATCCACTGGATCTAATTCCGCCGCGGTTCTGTTAGAACAAGAGCCGTGGTCAAATTTACTAGAATTTATCAAAAGAAATGGTATCACATCTAGCTAATCTAATGCCATAAGAACAAAAAACGACAGGTACAGTTTGACTGGGACAATAATAACAGCAATAACGAAATTCCATGGTCTTGAATCTTGGTGATATGCCGATATCTCTCAGTATTTTAACGCTCCTTTCATTTACAACCACAAAATCGCGTGACATCTTGACCACGATAGTTCGATTTTTTTTATCAACCATTTGATAGCTCGAAGTGAAAACTGTAATTGTATCTGGTGAAATTAAGTAAAATATTAGCGCCTACGTGACTGACACAAAACGATCGACCATTGTTCCAGAGTCAAAACACAAATAAATTGCGGAATGTTTTACGTTATCAATTCAATGATATTTGAATTGTTAGGTAACGTCAGACGAGACAATTGGATACCAGGGGATATCACAAGGAAAAACATTTTTCATACTATCTATTCTTACGTTCAATATATAGGTTGGATGTTTATACATCAAGAATCACCTGATTATACTACATTAAACACTCTCTTATATTTTATTTTGAATTTCTCTTTATAATTTATTAGAACAATATTTCTTGCTGCTTCCGCTACGCTAAGTTCTTGGTATACGCTGATGATCTCAAAGTATTTTTGAGGATAAGGAGTTTCGAAGACTGCATGAAACTTCAAGAGGATTTTGAAAGACTTTATAGATACTGCCGTCAAAATTTCCTTTTCCTAAATTTTGAAAAGTGCTTTGAAATATCCTTCACTAAGAATGTTAACACCGTTGAATACCAAGAGATCTAGGGGTATTTCTATACTCGAAGCTAACATTTGACGTGCATATATTGTTATTGAGTCATCCAATAAAATGCTCGGGTTTACTCTAAGACATGGAAAGTTGTTCAAAAAAAAGATACATTATTGAGTATTTATTACTCATTTGTATTCAGTAGGCTCAATTTTGCAACATGCATATGGAATCCACAATATAGATGCTATGTCAACGGACTAGAGAGTGTACAGCATAAGTTTCTAAAGTTTTTATCTTTCAAAAGTAAATTTTAAATTATTGACCATAATTACACCGAAATTCAACACAAATTCAGAATATTGACCTTTGAAAATCGTATACGATTGAACGATAGGTGTCTACTGTACAAGTTAGTTAATGGCGTACTTTATGTTTCGGAAATTCTCGAGTCAATAGATTTTAGAGTACCTGTAAGAAGACTGAGATCCCTTGAGTTATTCGCAGTTCCATTCCGTAGACTTAATGTTACACAAAATTCACCACTATGTAGAATGCTAGCGACATTTAATTCTAATTCTTACGGTGCGGATATTTTCAGTGTCGTCTCCATCAAATTAAAAAATTCTTGAGAATTAAATTATGTACCTATCTAACTTTTGTGGAGCTGCTGGTCATTTTGGGAATTATGTTGTATTAATTTTTTTCTAGTTTTATTTCTAGTTCATAGAGTTCGTTGAATTTTCATTTTAATATAGTTTTGTATGGTATGCATTGTCAAACTGTGAATGCTGTATTGGTTTTTTTTTACCTGCTTGTATTCCTTTTGTCTTGAATAAATAAATAAATGAATCGTGAGAATTTTTTTTGACTAAACGAATTATTTCATTAATTTCAATCGTTACCATGACAATTAACAAAATTATTAACATTCGCGGTTTAACATGTTGATATTAATTGAATATTTGATGAAAATATTTCCAATTCAATGAGAAATAAATGAAATGGCCAAAGAAAGAGAAGAAACGTACAAAACGATTTGATACATTTAGTGTAAATTTCTTTAAAACGAGTTCTTTTATGTTTCTTCTTGTATTAGATTTTATTTACTCTGAATAATATCATTATTCATACCACAAAATATTCATGAAATAATCTAGTATAAGCTAAGTATTGTTTAATTATATTGTTTACTATAAAGTAGTTACTACGTATTACTATTATTGAATTCAATTTAAATTACTTAGAGATTCTTGTAATAAAATGTTTTCATCTCATCCAACTTGGATATTTTCAACCATCGCATACTTCAAGATTTCTGAAAAATAAAACTTCAGTATGCATTAAAATAATATAATATGCTTAATATCGCAAATGTTAATTTCGATCCAGTGCTCTAAATGGCTTTATTTTTCACTTGTATATTATTTGTTCATTTTAGCTTAAATACGGTTGCTATAAATACACTCATTATGCCCTTCGGCGTTATGAGCGGGCATTATGGATCATAATCCTTTTCGTATACGGCTTTGGATTTCTCCGCCAATGAACTATTCGCAGCTTTGATTGCATTTTCTATGATATTCTTGGGTATATTCATTCTCATTTCCATTTTTTCTATAAGACTACACAAAGAAAGCAGCAATGACATTCACTAAATATGATGACAAAAATATTCTCAAACGTCAAAATATCAACAAATGACAATCATGCCTACTATGAGAAGATGGAAAGTATAGGAGCAATGAACCGATTTTAAAATCGATTTTTCATCATAATAAAATAATTTTTTCGTGAAAATTAAAATCATATGGTATATGTACGTTACTAGATCCTAATGCCCATCGGGCGTTAGGGTCAACATAACGCACGTGGTACAGAATAACTATTTAACTGCTATATATATATATATATATATATATATATATATATATATATATATATATATATATATATATTTATATATATATATATATATATATATATATATATATATATATATGTATATATATATATATATATATATATATATATATATATATATATATATGTATATATATATAAGTATATATATAATATATATATATATATATATGTATATATATATATATATATATATATATATATATATATATATGTATATATATAAGTATATATATGTATATATATAAGTATATATATATATATATATATATATTATATATATATATATAGATATATATATATATATTACATAAAGGGAACGAAGAAAATTCTTCAATAATTTGAAAATCATCGAACAACTTTCTAAGGGAGCTGATTATATGTATTCCGTGAAGTGAATGCAGATTTCGTGTCTCGGAATACATTTAACTTGCTTCCTTGGAAAGTTGTTTGATAATATTTAAATTAATGGAGAATTGTCCATTCACATTATATATTATATTAAATTGACCATGATCAACTTGTATATTTTTCATGAATTGATTGTTAATATATATATATATATATATATATATATATATATATATATATATATATATATATATATATATATATATATATATATATATATATATATATATATATATATATATATATATATATATATATATATATATATATATTGAAACTTCAAAAACCCAAAGATTAATATTTATATCATCCCTGCCCAGGCGCGGATCCAGGCCCGACTTTTGGGGGGGAACTTTTATATATTCAAAAGCCAAAAGGTACTAGTATTTTGGGCAACGGTAAATTGAGTTGCTCCCAATCAAAACAATTAGGTGGGGCCGGGCCATTTGGGGGGGAACGTTTTTCCAATTCCCCCCCTCTGGATCCGCGCCTAACCCTGCCATCAATATTTACCTATGAATCCTTTCTCGAAAATAAATAACAGATTTCGTGTATTATTATCTGTTTTTAAAAATTTGTATTAATTATAGATTTCTTATAAATAGAAGCTAAGTAAGCATTGAAATATTTTCACAATATCATAGATATTGTAAATGTTGAGTTTAAGAACCGAAACATGACAGAGTTCAAATAATAAATATACTTCAAAAGATGAACGAATAAAAAATGGAATCTCGAGAGCATAGCCTTTTAAAGATGATCAGGAGAATTCATTCTCCAATTATGTCGTTATAGAATTACTCTCGATACTAATTATCTCGCTCAATACCATCAAGATAACATTTATAATCCGTTCGGTGGCTAATCGTTCAGCTCGCGTATTATATAAATATCAATATAATTTACACCTCTTTCTATATAATTATGTTTTTAAACAGTTAATTATTAGATGAATTTGATATCGTTGAGTTCGATTATATAGTTTCGTCGAAAATAGACTACTTAGCAGACGTGCTGTAAATAAATAATGAGCTTCGGATATATTTTGTTCAAATTTATTTATTGATTTTTCACACTAGCATTTACGGAAAAATGCGCGGGAAATTAGAAAATCTCTATATATAAAAATGAATCCTTATTTCCCTTGGTCCCGCCATCACGCTTGAACGGCTGGACCGATTTCACTAATTCTTTTTTTGTTGTGTTTTTTATTCTCAGAAGAAGGTTATTATGAAAGAAAGAATCAAGAAAATTGCGCGGGAAATTAGAAAATTTGAGAATAATTAAAAACGATATAAAATTATTCCTCAAATTCTTTTTTTGTTGTGTTTTTTATTGTCAGAAGATGGTTCTTATGAATGAAAAAATTAAGAAAATTGCGCGGGAAGTTAGAAAATTTGAGAATCTTAACCACCATATAAAATTATTTCTAATCTATGTCATTTTTATTTTGTCATGACTTGTTTACCCTTCTACGATCAACCCCTATTTTTGCATCTTTTCATTTTTTAAAATTTTATCCACAGATCCGCAATAGGGCTGCAAGATGGCAATCGAAAATAACAATAGTCGGTTTGAGAATAGGTCGTAATTTATTTTTCATACTCCCAATGATTAACATTTTTGCCGGGTCAGATAGATTGATAGATATATAGTTAGATAGATAGGTAGATATGCATCGGCAGATAGATGAATAGATAGAAAAGATAGATGGATAAAAATAATTTATATGGTAGAACGTTTGCCCGGTCAGATGAATTGATTGATATATATGCAGATAGATAGACAGATAGATAGATAGATAGAATGATAGATAGATAGTTAGATAGATAGAGAGATAGATAACTATTCAGATAGATAGATATATAGTTGGATAGGTAGATATACATCGGCAGATAGATGAATAGATAAAAATAATTTATATGGCAGAACAACGTTTGCCGGGCCAGCTAGTATATATATATATATATATATATATATATATATATATATATATATATATATATATATATATATATATATATATATATATATATATATATATATATATATATATATATATATATATATATATATATATATAATAGTATTATCTGGTTGAATATGATAATTATTAGAACAATGGACAACGTACTGTTAAAATGTTTAACGATTATTATCAACATACATACGGAAATGTTATTATATATTATGTTACTATATGAATAACTTTTTATTCATTTCAGCTCGAAAATACGAAGAAAGATACAAAAAAAAATACGAATACAAAATTATTCTAACATTACTATAAGTAGTTACAATTCACAGACTCAACAACATTATTATTCATTTACACGAACTGCTCAGCTTAGTTTTGAGTGATTTATTGTTCAAATATAAAATTTTACAAATCAAAAGCTACTTACGCTGAAGATATCAAAAACGGCTCCCCTGAAATTCTTTAAAAAATTAGAATAAATCCTACGGATTTGGATCTGCTCACCGAAAATATTCGAATAGCTTCATCTTTGTATAACCTTTTACTTCAAAGTGCAATGTATTACACTGACTACGAATATTCTCTAGACTCTACACATCTGCTTAAAAATAATTCTCATAATGGAGCCGATTTCCCACATAATCATACGGTAAATAATTTTCAAATTAGTGTTGAACAATGTTGACCGACGTTGTTCAAATTTGACGATTTAATGGTCAACCTAGTGGCGAGTAAACACTCGTCGACTTGGCAAAACGTTTGGTCAATAAAATCCCACCAGGTGCGTGGATATGTTTGTATAATATATTGAATTCCGTGGAGAACAGGGGGTCTTCAGTCAACCGAACAATTGTTGTGACCACTTGACCAACATAAGGATGTTTCTTTCAATTCTTCATAAACCTGTTATATGCTCGCTTGATTTGAACCTAATAAACTTCTAATATAAATTGCATACAATAAATATTACTTGAATATAAATAGCTCAATATTTCTCATAACATAAATTCTTTTAAATTATTGGTTGAGTAAAATTTTAGGAGTATGATTCTTAAAGTTTTAAACAAAAATATTCAGCTGAGTACAAAATTAATTCCGGATGATTTTTTTGTATTATCCTCTTCCATAGTTATCTTTCCTTTTCAACTATTTAGTTTGACTCTAAATATCTCAAACAAGAAATAAGTAGGAAGGAAATCTATTTATTCATAATACCTTTATTATATATAGTAACTGTAGCAATTAAAATAACACAATTTGACTGAAGAAAATTGAATAAATATTTTGGATATACATAAACGCGATGAAAATATGAAAACATTCTAGTATGAATTCAAGAAATATAGTTCATATTGAATCTTGCATAGACAGTTAAACCGTTAAATGCTTAACTTGTTTAATTCATAAATTCCACTGGATATGTTCTTTTAAATGAAATGAGATTTAACTGCTAATACATAACACATAAATCTATTATTCAAAAAAAGATTTAAAATCAAAAAATCATGACAAACATTGAGAGATATAAAAATTTTAATTAGCAACCCGACGTTTTGAATAAAAGACAAATATTCCATTAGCTGTCAAGATAATAACTATTATTTTCACGAAACCATTTCATAAGAGTTAAAAAATTATAAAATCGTTTCTCTACATTTTGTCCTGAATATTTTGCAAAACAAGTAATACACTAATTATCGAGCTGTTAAATTCATCTTCTTACACTAAAAATTGTAATTCACATTACCTATGTCAGTTAAACTTTCTCATTCATAAAAGCACAATGATCCAATTAAGACTGACCTGCTCGTTTCCTACATCAAAATGCCTATTTCCGCAAGAAAGGGATTACACGCATAAAAACTGACCAGAAAGTGACCATAAAAACCGTGTGAAAAGGGAAGGGTTAACTTACAGTCCCTTTTGCTAACTTCTTGATTTTAGGCTTCGTATACTCGACCTCTATGCCTAACAAAAAATCTTGAAGGACCAGGTAAGGTAGCGTGTGGCAACGTAAGATTAAAAGGGGACGATTAAAAGAAGATTCACTACGTTTTAATTTGATGAAGAAGCTCGTGCGTGTTGTCTATGATTTTATTGAGCCCTTGCTTGAATTTATTACCGACACACGACTATGTTTAGCGCGTGGATTGTATTATTGACGACAGGTATTAAAGGGTTACTTGGTATGTAACCAAGTGATATATATTATATTTATATTAAAAAAATTAAATAATAAGAAAACAACTTGTCTAAAAACCACAAAATGAAAATAACTTTTTATTCGACTAGTTTCGCCTGTTAAAGCATTATCAAGACTTGATACAGGCGAAACTAGTCGAATAAAAAGTTATTTTCATTTTGTGGTTTTTAGACAAGTTGTTTTCTTATTATTTAATTTTTTTAATATAAATATGAACTACCACAGAGTTGATTCATCGTCCATCGAATTTATTTATATATTATATTGTTTTGTTGGTAATTGAATTATGGAGTTATTAAATAAATTCAAGACTACATTTAATTAATCTGTGAGAAATTACGAAGTAAATTCAAGCATACATTCATTTTAGAAGGAACTGCAATTGGATTTTCAAAAAAGTTACAAACTGAGAACCAATTAATTGGAATATACAAAAAAATTTGTCTAGAATAGTTTAACATAAACATGTATTGCTGTTTTTATAAAAATAGTAGGTTTAGACTCAGTAGAAAGAAAAGATGTTTTGCAAGGGGGTGCTAGTGCAGTCTATTTTATCTAAAAACTAAATATGTAGAATGCTCAGATAGATGAGCTTCGCAGTTCATAATTCATAAACAATTTCTACAGTTAAGTGATGTAGAGAAAAATAGTATTTAATAAAATTTATAATTTAAATAAAATTTGTAGAAACATAATTTAACTTGGGTAATTATCGACTTTACAACAGACTGCCCCGATTTTCTTGAAATTTCGGATTTTAGCTTAATTTGGCCTGAAAAAGCCGAATATGAAGTCAAATTTTGTCGTTGGGTCATCTTTTTTTTTTCAAAAACTTGAGCTGACCTGACTTTTTCTAACCTTACTAACCTAACCTCCGAGTTCATAAAAGTATAGAATTCCTGAAAAATATGAATTTGATTATATGAACTCGGAGGTTAGGTTAGTAAGGTTAGAAAAAGTCAGGTCAGCTCAAGTTTTTGAAAAAAAAAGATGACCCAGCGACAAAATCTAACTTCATATTCGGCCTTTTCAGGCAAAAATAAGCTAAATTCCAATTTCAAGAAAATCGGGGCAGTCTGTTGTAAAGTCGATAATTACCTTAACTTGTATAAGTGGTTATAAAACTTGAAAAAATCTCTAGACATTTCAAAATAATTTATTTCATATTGTTAAAATTTGATGTTTATTTGCGTAATATTCAATATTTTTAAAAAAATTCCTCTCGATGCAATATATTATCCCTAATTCAATGAGAATGCCCATTTTCATTTGAAACCACACCAAGCAGGTTATATTCAAATTGAAAATGAGTTTCGCTCCATTTTTTTTTACTTATTTGGTTTTATTTTTAGAACTTTACAGTATCAGCAAGAAGGAAAAGTAGGCTTCAATTTAATTTTCCTTGTGCCCTGTTTAGTCCATTTATGACCGCAAGTTCAGTCTAGGAAAAATTATAACGGTCACGATACCATATATCCGGAAATTTGTCTCTGATTTTCCTCTATTGACTTATTAATATAAACCCAGGTCATCACGAAATGATAATAGTCACAGGGAAAGTTTCTAATTGAACACATTCAGACGTATATATCTGACATAATAAATAATTCACACAAATAATTAATCTATTGTAAAATTTGAGAATGCAGAATTATACGACGAAAAAACAGAAATTCAAGCGAACTAAACAAAAACCTGCGATTAAATGAAAACTAGCAACAATATATCTACAATGTAGAGAGAGGAACAGTTATAATTTGACAATGCGGATCCTAAAAACAAACTAAGCATTTATTAGCTTATTTAATTTCGATACAACCTGGCTCCTCCGCCAAATTATTAAATAAAAAGCATTCCGACTAAACGAGACCAATAAAGAACGAAAACATTAATTGAAATATATGATACTTACTCAGAAAATAAATGAGTATATTTGCGTATTAAAACAAACAAGATAAAAAGTGAATATAATTGTCTCACGTGTAGGTAATTTAATGACGAGTTTAATAATAATTTGAGATTAGTATAGCATCTTGAATCTTAAATAAAAGTTAATATTTTGAATGAAACCTTCCATAAATTAACATAAAACATGTTGTATCTTAAAAAATTGAGAAAAAGACGCATTTGCTATGATCTATTTGATTATGATTTCATGATTCCTGAAAGATTCTATGAGACTAATGGCTGATGAATAAAAAATAAATTGTGTTATTTATTTTCAACGCTCTTATCGCGAAATCGAAATAACCCGACAAAAAACAATATTTTCATTAGCTTATCGTAATCCTAACGTTCTCCGGAAGTCCAATTCCAATTGGTTACTAAGATATGATATGTTTCTACGAAGAAGTATTAATTGGGCATTCCGCACTACCCACAGTAAAAGATAAATTTAACTCAATCAAATTAGGTAGTTAATTAAAATAATCGGTATTCAAAATACCTATCTCCATAGATTTGAGTCCGGTCTAATCTACAGAATTCGAGAGAGCAAAAAACTTATTATTTTTCCAGATAAAGTACAAGATTAATAATTCAGAGGGTCTCAACTGTTTTCGCGAAATTTTTTCACTAAAGTTTGATAGACTCATAGTCAGAGAAGTTATAAGAAAATAGGAAATTTTTTTTAATAATAATGAAATATATTCTATATGAATTGATCGAAACGCAAATAGATGCCAAGTTAATTAAATGTTAAATATCATATTGAGGTTACCAAAGCGTAAAATGACAAAACATAGAAGTTAAAGTGACTATATGTGAGATGAAAAATGTTCATAATTACAATTTAGCTTATTTCGAAAAACACAGAAATCACAGACAAGGGTTAAACATTCTCACTGTTCACTGAGAGCACATTCGTGTTCGTAGTGTTTTTATATATCGAGACATGAAATTATAACTGAGAGTAGTAAGCAAAAAAGTCTAGGCAAACGTTCTTATAACTCGATCTGCATCTCCGAAATAACTGAAACGTACTGAATGAAGACAGCTCGAGAAAAATCGCGCGCAAGCGAATTCACAAAAATCATTATTAAAACTTTTCTTTATTAGCAGCAGACAATGCACCCTCCCCCGAACTAATTAAAACCATGAATCAAAAAAGACGCGCGCAATTCGAAATGTGCAAAAATAAAAACAGGAATCTCACCTTGTGCAATTCGCACTGCTGGCATTTTGATTCTCATCTTGACCAGGATGAAATTTGTCGTAACTCAAGATAAGTCCATGGTTAATTTATCACTGCCACTAAATCACCTCAAAACACTTTGAAAATAGTTAGAAAGTCACCTGCGATATGTTAAAGTATGTCTTTGTATTAGTGCGAGGGGTTTTTCGCAACTGTCATTTTCCTAAATTTTCCGAAAGCGCCTTCGTAGGTACGCATGGGTGACCAGAGACGTGGACCACTAGATGCTGAGTGGCCAATGGTCCGAACGCGTGTGTCTGGAGCGGACAAACTTACTAGAGAAGTCCGTGTATACACTCGACTCGCTTCGGGAGACGTCGTCTAACGTCGAGGGGGCCACTCACTAGCCTTTGGCCGTGTTCACCCTGTTTGGGAGGGATGAAACTGCGCATATATGGTTCTCTATGGTTTGCCCGGAGTGGGGAAAGTCCGATGTCCTCTACGGATGTTAAACTCCGGTGAGTTCCGGTGTTTTATTTCTTCAGGTTGCGATGTTTCCAAGCAGCTCGTTGGAAATTTATAAAGTGAACTCTAAAAACAAAATGAGTTTTTTATGGATTAAAATGACCCCTATCATAGGAATAAGTAAATCAGAAATTACAGATGTTTATTTTATGTTGGAATTTCACTGCAGTAAAAACTGATTAGATAATTTATCTTTTTATTAAGAAAATTAATGAAAAATTTCTTCAATCCAAAATTGCAATATATCCAGAACTAAAAATAATTTCTGGCTATACTATTATTTATAAATTATTCATAATATATATTTATAATTTATATATATATATATATATATATATATATATATATATATATATATATATATATATATATATATATATATATATCTATATATATACCGTTGCAATAAAACTTTTTACATTCCAGATCTTTCATTTCTGTTTGTCTCTAATTTGAAACATATAACAATTCCTGGATAATTTATTTTCAATATCCGAAAATCATTGAAACTATCTATTTTCATTCAATACAAAGAGTATTATTACTATTATTAGAAATATTATCTAGTATAAAATAAAAGTAATTCTAATTTCGTTTCGAGTATGCTAAAATATCAGTTATTTTTAAGTTTCAGTTCATGCAAAGCTCCCTCTCTCTCTATTCAATGAGCCGTGTTTCGTTAAACAAAACATCTTATAAAGATAACATAGCATCTAGATAATTTCTTATGAATTATTTAAATACTAAAATGAAGAACTTTAAATTGTCTATCATAATAAACAATGTCGATTTGCGAATTTTGACCAAAAGTGTGATTTCAGTAGCTTTATATTTACAATTTCAATTTTAAACGATTCTTTATCTTTTCTTAGTTCTCAAACCAGATAATTATTCGAACGAAAACACCCCTGAAGGTATTAACATTCGCCCTTACTTATAAGTATACATACCGATATTGAACTGGGTAAGCGATCTGGTGTTTTTTTTAAGTTTCTCGAATCTTATCAAAAAAGTCATTGCCCTGATGTTATTTCTTCAGCATAAAAGCTCTTATCTGAAAGATTCCATTTGTTAATTTCTTCATTATATTCATTGTGCAAGAATGTCCAATCTGTCAGGAAGCATCATAAGGTTCATATAATCCTTCGAGTTATTTTTTGTTTCACAGATATTAAATTGTGAGTTGATATGCCTCAAGGTACCAGTAAGATCTATGTTTCTTGGAAAATATATGCTTAGCGTGTTTTCTTGATTAATCACTGTTTTCATAGAAATATTTGGATTATTTTCAGTGGAGTTATTGAAATGGTTGTGAGCTGAATTCGAAATGTCAAATCATTCAGTATTTTACTACTGGGATACTCACGCAACTGAGTTTGATTATATTTCATTTAATTTCTCTGTTCGTTAGCTTGCTCCCTCTCAAGTAAAACTGTAACGAATTTCGCGATAAAACTCTAATTGTATAGTAAGTCGGTTCGCGAATGGCCTATTATTATATAAGGAGGAATTATATATATATATATATATATATATATAATATATATATATATATATATATATATATATATATATATATATATATATATATATATATATATATATATATATATATATATATATATATATATATATATATATATATATATATATATATATATATATAAAAAAAAAATTAAAAAAAATCTTAAAAGCGAGATTATGCACATTTCTAACAAGGTATTATCTGCTGTCAACATCTCAGTATGGGTTTAGAGACAATAAATCTACTACTGATGCAATTCACTCCCTAACAAAAACCATTTATAAATCTCTTGATTCGAGTACACCTTCCATAGGTGTTTTCATAGATCTAAAAAAAGCATTCGATACGGTCGACCACTCCATACTTTTAGATACCCTGGAAGATATGGGAGAGAGAGGTACTGCACACAGGTTAC
Source organism: Cynegetis impunctata (assembly GCA_030704885.1). Taxonomy (NCBI): domain Eukaryota; kingdom Metazoa; phylum Arthropoda; class Insecta; order Coleoptera; family Coccinellidae; genus Cynegetis; species Cynegetis impunctata. The sequence continues at coordinate 83,765 of JARQZK010002890.1, forward strand.
TCAAAAGCTACTTGTCGAACAGGAAACAAACAGTAAAAATTGGAAGCCAAGTCAGTACAGAAATGAAAATAACATGTGGTGTTCCTCAGGGGACAGTACTGGGACCTTTGTTATTCGTGATTTATCTAAATGGCTTATTCAAACAAAAAACAATTGGAAAAATTATAAGTTTCGCGGACGACACGGTCATATACTATGAGAATGACGACTGGTACAATCTAAAACTGAACATTGAGAAAGACCTAGAAAAACTCAAAGACTGGTTCGATAGTAGATTGCTTTCTATTAATTTCGAAAAGACAGTATATTTACCGTTTAGCAGTCTCTCAACATCCTTGCCAGAATACACTTTGAACATTCAACAAGATTTTGTAATCAAGCCTTCGAAAAAAATTAAATATCTGGGTATATATATAGATAATCATCTCAGGTGGGACCATCACATGAACTATTTAACAAAAAAACTACGCTGTATTTTATTTCGACTCAAACAAGTTGGAAAATTCTTGAATTACAAATACAGAAAAATTCTATACCACAGTTTAGTCGAACCACACCTGAATTATGGCATAATTGGTTGGGGAGGAGTATCAAAAACTCACCTGCATGCTCTTGAGGTCTCTCAAAAACGATTTCTTCGAATAATATTGAATAAATCTGCAAGATATTCAAGTAATTTGCTGTATAGGGAAACACAAATATTGGACATCAGACAATTGTACATCGTTCAGATGGGATGCCAATTATGCAAGAGCAAAACTGAACATTACACTCCAAACCATCCATATGCGACAAGAACAAGGCACCACCAATGTATACCACTGGTTTCAAAATCAATTGGGCAGAGAAGCTATTGGTATCTAGCTCCAAAATTATGGAATTATTTACCAAAAGAAATAACTAATGGAACTTCTCTGAAACGCTTCAAAAAGCAATTAATATCATTTATAGAGAAAAACGAAAGAGCGGATATTCATAAACTGATCGAAGGATAAACAATTATAAAAAAAAAAATAAGAAAGAGAAGAAGGTAACCTCTGGAATGTGTTGTTTTGTGCTTGTATTTGTCTGTACCATCTCACGGAACATTGGATTTCCGTTATTGTAAATGATTGCCTATGTTGAGATATATTGATACTCATGTTCATGTATACTATATTATCTGGAAATTTTATTTTTATGTACATTTATTTGACACTGGCCTATTCCTATTTATTCAGTCAGTTGTAAATTGTCTTTATTGTAAATCCACAAACAAGTATATATAATACTTCTGTGTGATATTGTCATGTTTATTCATATACATGTTTATATTTATATTTATATTGCTTCAAATCAGATACTATTGTATTGATATTTCTTACTACGAATAAACGTCATTATTATTATATATATATATATATATATATATATATATATATATATATATATATATATATATATATTTTTATATATATATATATATATATATATATATATATATATATATATATATATATATCATTAGACAAAATAAATCTTATGTTATAGGACGTATATGAATTATACTTCAGTATATATCGAGGAAAATCATCTAGAAATCATAAATCGTCAGTAGAGTTCCTCCGTATATACCTTTATTATTTAATATAAAAACTATGATGCTAAAAGGTCATCATATATTTATATATATATATATATATATATACATATATATATATATATATATATATATATTTATATATATATATATATATATATATATATATATATATATATATATATATATATAGATTTAGATATATATATATATATATATATATACATAGATATAGATATATACATATAAAATCTGTTGAAATTGATTGGAAAAATTGATGAAAGCATTCAAATGAACCACTCATGAATTGCATTTTTCTAGTACTTTTATTGAATAAATAAAGTTTTGGTTCAATATACATCATGAAAATAGTTCACCTTCAAAGTTTACTGCTTCCAAAGAAAGTAGGTGATGTGAGTTCATCCAACTTAAATTTTCCTCCGTAATCAACGCATCTCTATAGATTTGAAACAACTTTATTAAAGATAAGATTCGACCACTCTGTAAACAAAAGTCTTGGGCAAGGAACGAGGTGAGTTTGAACTGAAACAAAATAGGTACAGATCAAACATTTATCACCAACGTGCCGTAATTAGTTCAAACATGGCCTGACTGATATAATAAACTGGACAAACAAGATAAGCTGGGAAAACACTGATAAGCTAAATTAACAGTAAAGATACGGCCCTGGACGTTATCAAGATTACTGGTCAAAAAGGCGACTTGGTAAACATTGTGTAGCAATCTAATGCCAGGAATTAAGTTAGATAAATATACGATATGTCAAATTTGATCAAGGTTAGGCGTGCAATCGTCTGATTATCCCTTTTCCTTATTGTATTCACATAAATTTGACTGTGAAAAAGTTTCACTTCTAATATACCTACCTAAAAACAATACTGGTCGCTAGAAGTTCAGTGTAAATTCTTCTAACATCGAATAATACTTGTCTGGAATGAGAATTTTCTGTTTTGTTGTTTTAAATATTCGAACATATTAAATAAGAAAAAAAATCCATTCTACATACATCAGTGTGATATTTAATTAGTTCTTATAAGTTGTTATTCTGCAAACTATATAGTTTAGAGAATTGAGAGGTTTTCCCATTCATAAAACTTCATTCACACACATATATACAGGGTAGCGAGAAAGTCTGGCAACAAGGTATTTTTTTAGGACGATTAAACGTATAATCATCAAATTTCCCTCAGAAATGGATTGTTTGAAAAGGTGTAATTAAGTGGCCGGCAAGATCTCCCGACTTGACTCCAATTGATAACAGACATAACTGATTCAAAAACTCTCAAATGTCTTGAGATACGAACAATTTCTCCATAAATGATAAACAATTCTATTCGAAACATCAAATACAGATTTTGTTATTGCTAAGATACAGGTGAGCTCCTGTTATGAAGAAACTACTAATAATTTGGTGAGTCAGTATGAATTAAAGAATTACATATTGTATGTCTTGGAAAATTGTTTTTCTAATTTTTTTAGTATTGTAGTACGTATTCTGTATTTTTGAAAAGAGGACGAAATCAGCTTTCCTACGATATATCACTCGACCTACGGTGCTATTTAAAAAAATTCAAGATGGCGGCGGTACACTGAATGCTGATGTCACTCAAGTTTGACAGAACCTCTGAAAAACGAAAAATACAATCCTGTGCATTAACCTAAAATTTTATAATTATAGGTTAAATCGTTTCAAAGAAAGTACCTTGTTGCCAGACTTTCCCGCTAACCGGTATATATATATATATATATATATATATATATATATATATATATATATATATATATATATATATATATATATATATATATATATATATATGAAGGAGACAGACTATTGGTCTGACCCGCATAGGAAATCCGCCGTTGACAGGTGTTTCGGACATTTTTGTCCTCATCAGAATGGCGTACCCGAGTATAGGGTGGAAAACTTGGAACTGAGAACAAATTTTAAACGAAATCACTTACTGTATAAGAAAATTGGTCAATTTTCGGATTTCTTCAAAACTTTTCGGTTTTGGAAATGTTCAAACTGTACCACGAAAGCAATTCATACCCTCCATGGGATATTGGACTGAGGATTTAAAATACAATAAAATGAATTTAGTGCGGGGAAATACCTTCAACCTGGAATTTGGAAAATAACCTTCCAAATTTTAAATCCTCATAAAATGTTCTAATGAGGGCCAAAAAACCCGAAACATGTTTCAACATCTACTTATGTATACTGGTCAGGTCAATAATTAAATTCTTGCATTTGATATCTATATATAGCAGTGTTCAAATTTTGAAGTTGTATTATTCTTCAACAAATGAAATTGCTGAAACTATCTTGCCAGATGTTTTGAAAATTTTAACTGGTTAATACTCACATTCAAGTTATTAACAGTCAAAATTCACAAATATCGAATAAATCCTCTGATGTAATTCATTCAAAACTAACTCCAAAATTTATAAGGATAAAGAGGAAAACATTTAATCGAGAATTGAATTTCAATGAGGATATTTCAGAGGTAAATTAAAATTCATAAAGGTGAGTAAAAACTGTTTGAAATAATTAATTAACTTCTCTTGCACTGACTTACAATTGCGAGCGCTACGACGCCGGTATTATCTTTAAAAGTCGCGAGGGGGCGACACCAGTCGGCATCGCGACGAGGAAAACGTTCTAGTTCACTGAAAGAGGAATTACGTAAAATTTAGAAGTATGCATGAATAATATACATTATCATAAAAAGTGAATATATTCGGATTTGAGGTTGGTAGCAAGGAAAAAACTTTATCTCTTCAAATATCAATGTCATATATACAATGAAGCCTGGCAACATTCTGAAAAAACTTATATATAGGTATATATATATATATATATATATATATATATATATATATATATATATATATATATATATATATATATATATATATATATATATATATATATATATATATATATATACAGGGTGTCCCACCGGGAAAGAACGCGATCTGTATATGGAAAACTACACATAGGAAACTTTTGAAAATTTGACAGTATACTAATGTTGATAGGGGCAACTCGACTAAAATATTTTCAAGATGGTGGCATTTCCGGTTATACCGGAAGTATACCAACTTGCTTATTTTAAATTGGATACCCTATATATTAATACATTTTTAGATTCTACGCAAGATTCTAGGCAGATTTCATGCATTATGTCCTATACCTAAGTCTAAGCGTTTTTGACATATTTAAGTTTTTATGTCAAAAATGACGATTGCAAGCCCTAATATAATTATCAATTGTTCCTATAAGGATTCCCGTATAACTTCCTTTGAAGTGGATTCCTTATTGAAATAGACTAGCTTTAATAGATTTTGTATAGTATTTGCATAACTAATCATACAGGGTGTTCGAAAAAAAAGATCTAAAATGAGATTGAGAAAACTGACAAATATCAATTTTTTCAAATGGAAACCCCCCATTTTTCTTATTTTGTAATATTAAGCATTTAGAAAGAAGGTAACTTTGCATAAAGTTATCTATACCTAAAATTTGTTTTCGAAATATTGCCAATTTAATATTTTTATATGGCGATTTTGAATTTAATCGTTAAACAATTAGATCTAGTATAGCCACGATCGTATTTGACATTTCAAATCATCGTAATGGCACCCCGGTTAAATTATACAAACGAAAATTATTTAAACTTTTAAGGCTTATCTAAATCATTTTAATTTAAATGCTGCTCTAATGAAAATATGGAGAGCATAGGGGTGATATTTGTGTTTCCGTAAAATTCTTAGAACTGGCGATTTAGATAAGCCTAAATCTAATGCTATCTGCCTTGAAGATTTTGTTGGATATGCTTCAAAATATCCCAAAATTGTTATTTCAATATTTTCATTGTTAACAACTGGTTTCTTTTTGTACACTTATGCCTTTACGGATCCAAAATACTTGAAGTTTTCTATAATTCGTTTAACAGTATTTGGTGATGGTTTTTGTTTATGAGGATATCGGGTCGAACATGTATCACATGTTCTTGAAATAATTTATCACATTGTCCTTAAATAATAAATAAGTTTAAATAATCTTCGTTTGTATAATTTAACCGGGATGCCATTACGATGATTTGAAATGTCGAATACGATCGTGGCTATCCTAGATCTAATTGTTTAACGATTAAATGTAAAATCGCCATATAAAAATATTAAATTGGCAATATTTCGAAAACTTCAAATTTTAGGTATAGATAACTTTATACAAAGTTACCTTCTTTTCAAATGCTAAATACTACAAAATAAGAAAAATGGGGGGTTTCCATTTGAAAAAATTGATTTTTGTCAGTTTTCTCAATCTCATTTTAGATCTTTTTTTTCGAACACCCTGTATGATTAGTTATGCAAATACTATACGAAATTTATTGAAGCTAGTCTTTTTCAATAAGGAATCCAATCCAAAGGAAGTAATACGGGAATCCTTATAAGAACAATTGATAATTATATTAGGGCTTGCAATCGTCATTTTTGACATAAAAACCTAAATATGTCAAAAACGCTTAGACTTAGGTATAGGACATAATGCATGAAATCGGCCTAGAATCTTGCGTAGAATCTAAAAATGTATTAATATATAGGGTATCCAATTTAAAATAAGCAAGTTGGTATCTACTTCCGGTATAACCGGAAGTGCCACCATCTTGAAAATATTTTAGTCGAGTTGCCCCTATCAACATTAGTATACTGTCAAATTTTCAAAAGTTTCCTATGTGTAGTTTTCCATATACAGATCGCGTTCTTTCCCGGTGGGACACCCTGTATATATATATATATATATATATATATATATATATATATATATATATATATATATATATATATATATATATATATATATATATATATATATATATATATATATATATATATATATTATATATATATATATATATATATACATATATATATATATACATATAATATATATATAAATATATAATTATATATATATATATATATATATATATATATATATATATACACAGTGGTGGATTGAAGAGGATGGTGAGGGGGGTGATCACATATACAGGTTCAATTTATCTATTGAAGAACATCAATTAAAACAATTAATAAAACAAACTCTAGCACAAACGACCCAAATTATTTGGTAATATTCACTCAACTAACCACCCTTTTCTCTAGTAGAATATTGTCTATTACAGATATAATGTTTTCAACACCATCCACTTCTTCAAAATATTCAACCAATTATCAATCACACCCGCAACATTTATTTTCTCTAGAATAGGTGTAATTTTAAACATAGTCGAAATTACGTTTAATGATTATTAAAGGCAAATGTTGAAATTCAATAATTGAAGAACTGTTTCGTACATTGAGTAGGATTGAGGTTTCTGTGGTTTACATTACCATCTTATATTATTAGACCTAACTGCTGATATTACACTGAATAATACGTAATTAGTAACTGAAGATGGCCTTAGCCGCAAGTAATTGAATAAAAAAGGCAATTGTTCTATCTATAGGGTTCCACACCCAAAGAGTAAACATTTCGCTGTCTGTCCGGCCGTCCGCCCATCCGTCCGTCCGTCCGCCCGCCCGTCCGTCCGTCCGTCCGTCCGTCCGTCCGTCCGTCACTCCGTCCATCCCTCCGTCCGTCCCTCCGTCCGTCCCTCCGTCCGTCCCTCCGTCCGTCCCTCCGACCGTCCGTATGTCTGTCTGTCACCAGGCTGTATCTCCAGATCTGCGATATTTAGACATTTGAAATGTTCACAAATTATTTATTCCTGTGGCCGCTATAATAAAAAATACTTAAAACAAAATAAAATGAAAAATTAAGTGGGGCTCCCATACAAAGAACGCGATTTTTCGCCCTTTTTAGCTCAATATCAATAATGGTAACAGGTAGGCACTTGAAGTTTTCACAAAATACTTAATTTTAAATTTACTTTGATAATAAATAATAGAATAAAAATAAAAAAGGAGTTAAGGGGGGCTTAGTCAATAGTACGGAATCCTTCGTGCGCGAGTCCGTCTCGCACTTGGCCGATGTTTTTTATTTTGCAAATTCTTGAACTCTTCAAATCAAACAATTAACAACTTATTTGGTACATTACTTGGGTGAGGGTTTCTATTACTTCCCTAACCATCTAATATAAGAAGACCTGACTGTCAATATTAGTCTGAATAGCACGTAATTAGTAACTGAAAACGGTTACAGACGCAAGAAATTTAATGAAATATATATTTCTTTTTTTGATTTCTCAATTTTTCAAAATTCAAAAATGCCTCATTAAATAAAATAATTAAAAATTTATTCTGTATATTACGAGGGTGAATGTTTCTGTTGTTTCTCTTATCATCTAATATAAACAAACCTAACTGCGAATATTTTACTGAATATCACGTAATTAGTTATTGAAGACGGACAGACCCGCAAAACAGACATAGTTGTCATTTTCCTTAAAATTCATAAATTCCAAATTTATTTCAATCTTCTGGGGTGTCCCACCACAACTCTTGTATTTTCTCCATTTCCACTGGTTCAATTAAGTAATCGTCTTTCTTGTTTATTGGTCTTAGAGTTTTTTTACAATTTCAACTCGTAATTATATAGTTAACATGACTAACTAAGGATATAACAGAAAGAGAGTCTATATTTTTGAAAGTCGTTAATTGTTAAAAACACTAGTTTTCATTGTTATTGTTTTATAAAGATACTGGTACTGCGAGGGAGGTGGTAGAAGTAAGGTTATTAGTATTATGATGTTGGTTAAGATAAAAGTGAGAACGCAATTTCAGAATCTAGAAAGTTTTCAGCACATAATAAAAGGTTATTGTGGAATTCCATTGTCTATAAAGTATCTAAAACAAAAAATAAAACAAAGAAATTTGATTGGTGAATGGCAACTTCGAAAAGAGAGTAGCTGAAGAAAATTAAATTCAGCTACTTTCTTTTTGAACTTGTCATTCACTGATCAAATTTCTTTCTTTTATTTTTTGTTTCAGATATTTTATAGAAAATGAAAGTCCAGAATTCCACAAATACGGAAGAAGCATTGTCCAAATCATTTAAACTAACATAATAAAATGTATTAAAGTGGATGGGGCTTCTGTTTAACATCCAATATTTCATGAGGAATCATAATTTAAATATTCTTATTCACTAACAAATAAACAAATAAACATTGGTTTCCCACAAAAGCTTGGCTTGTGCGTGGGCAGTACTACAAATAAAATTCACAAATTAACCTCAATGTTGTGTACAATACATAAACATTAAAGACGGAAGAGGGAAAAAAATAAATAAAAATAATACCAAACAAAACAAAAAAAGAAAAAAAAAATAACCGGCTATCAACTCAAGTAAAACAATTACTGTTGCAAGAGTTATCCCAGAATGATTCTGGTCTGCTCCTAATCCAATCTTTAATCCCCTTCTTAAATGCAGATTGACCTTTAGTGTTCTTAAAATCAAAAGGGAGACTATTATACAGTAACGGTGACAAGTAAGTAAAAGATCTCAAAGCATCAATGGTCTTTTTAGATTTAGGAAGAGGAATGATATTTTTTAATCTTAATTGTCTGCTTTTTTTTGGTGAATCTGTTTTATGCTGATACATGAGCAGAGCACGTGCATGAAGCTGTCGAACAGTGAATAAATCTGCTATTTTGAATAATTCGGACGAGTATATTTGATTTTCATATTATTTATCAGATATTTGAAAATATCTCAAATTTAGGATATCTTCAAATTTTTATCCCATCATTCTTCTGGTATATCTGCTGTCCTATGACAAATCCTTCACTTCCATTATAAATACACTCTCTACCAGTAACCATTTCCTCTCATTGTATAAATGCTAATTCGACTCCGATATGATTACTTAATGCCCGTACCCAGCATTCAAAATCACAAGATAGTACTCATGAGATAATCTATAAAAACAATACCGAAATCACCATTATTCTAACTCAGGAAAAGTGTGTATCTGGCACAGATATCTAAAGCTCGTTGGGCCCAAACTGATGCTAAAGCCTCAGGCGAAACGGGACTGGCTTGCAAATAGAAATCAGGTCAGGGGTCACACTCCGGGGCCAAATGCTCTTCTCAGTCGTATTTTGCAATACTTATGAGAACATCGCACCTTAACAAGTCAAGTGTCGTATCTTACTTTTACATATGTTACATTCAATATTAGACAACAAAACTCGTGCTCTGCGAGATATGTGTACAATTATTATGTTATTTCATAGGAGAAATGAAATTTGTGAAGAAATATGTGTAAATGGTGAAAATGTCACTTTATCGAAGTTCACTAAATTTTTGGGTGTACACGTGGATGATACCTTAAATTGGATAAAACGTATTGATGATTTATGTGTTAAATTAAGTAGAGTTAGATATTCCTTATGTGTTATGAAAAGGTATTTATCTTTTCAACAACTAAAAATAGTTTATTTTTCTTGCTTTCAGTCGCTTTTGAGTTATGGTATTGTTTTTTGGGGTACAAGTAATCAATGTCGTCAGATGGTTTTTATTTTGCAGAAAATATTTTTGAGAATTTTAACGGGTATGTCATTTAGAGAATCATGCAGGGAAGTTTTTAGAAGATGCAATATACTCACTCTACCTGCCTTATATATTTACAATGTGTTAGTTCATTTCTGTAGGTACAATTTGTATGACGGCTCTGCTTTCAAACATGGTTACCAAACTAGACGTATGAATTATGTTCATCCAAAACATTCATCGTCTTTTTATGAAAGTAGACCAAGGTATATGAGTATTAGACTTTACAATAGACTGCCTCTGACCATCAGGGGTACTGTTCAATTTAAAAAATTTAAACAAAATGTAATCGAATATCTTATAGAGCTGGAACCGTATACGATGAGAGAATACTTAATGTAGTTTATTTTTCCTGTTTGTGACACAATTTCCATTCAAGTCAAGAACTGTATACTTTTGTTGTTCATGATATTGTATTTGGGAATAAAGCTTATATTATTATTATTATTATTAAATGTATAACCTAAAGAAACATAATTGGTTGAAAAGTCTACTATATTATTATTGATCTTCATGAAGATAAAACACAAAAAAAATGTCTATGTTGTATGTATGCGTATCAGTTTCAGTCTTTTATATATCTTTAGTGCTTAAAAGAATCTGATAAATGAAATAATATACTATTAAAGGACTTTCTTATTATCCTACTGAAAGTTGACTGAGTTTGCGAAATATTATGAGCAGCGCTAATACTCTGCTATATAAGTACGTTTGGAAAAGCACACAGTTAGTTATTATATAATACTTTTAGTATTTATCCCATAAAATACATACTGTTGCACTGTATCGAAAGAAAGCTGTCAGGCGGGGGAGTAGTTTTTCTATTCGTATATATATACCGGATAGCGAGAAAGTCTGGCAACAAGGTATTTTCTTTGAAACGATTAAACGTATAATTATCAAATTTTTCGTTTTTCAGAGGTCCTGTAAGACTTGAGTGACGTCAGCATTCAGTGAACTGTCGTCATGTTGAATATTTTTAAATACCAACGTAGGTCGGGTGATATATCGTAGAAAAGCTGTTTTCGTCCTCTTTTCAAAAATACAGAATACGTACCACATTACTAAAAAATAAGAGAAACAATTTTCCAAGACATACAATATGCAATTTTTCAATTCATACTAACTTACAAAAATATCAATAGTTTACTTATAACAAGAGCTCAAAATGTTGGCCACCTGTGTCTCAGCAATAATACAATCTGTATTCGAAGCTTCGAATAGAATTGTTTATCATTTATGGAGAAATTGTTTGTATCCCAAGATATTTGAAAGTTTTTGAATCAGTTATGTCTGATATAAAGTGGAGTCAAGTCGGGAGATCTTGCCGGCCACTTTATTACACCTCTTCAAACAATCCATCCGTAAGGGAAATCTGATGATTATACGTTTAATCATCTTAAAAAAATACCTTGTTGCCGGACTTTCTCGCTACCCTATATATATATATATATATATATATATATATATATATATATATATATATATATATATATATATATATATATATATATATTCTTTTACCCGATACATATTGGCACCTCCGGCGGCTCCCATCGAGTCTAATGAGCTGAAATTTGGTACCTGGAATTATTCCCGTTGCAAAACAAAAGTATCAAAATTTGGGTGAATTTCTGCAACTGTCACCATTATTACGTAAATATTTACTATTTTTTCGTGATTTTGAATATTTTCCAAAAGCCACAGCTTCTACAGATTGAGTTAGAGGGTTCAACCTTGGTACGTAGACTGAGTTGATATTCAGGAAGTGCCTTTGGGTAGTTTGAACCATTTTCCTCAGTCGCGCTGCCCCGCGCGGAAACTATTTTGTTCAAATCCTGACCTGGTTCGGCTATCAGTACACGATGCACTTCGAGAAATGTTTCTTACAATAGAGGGTTGCAATTTGACAGGTGGATTTAGTTGATGTTGAGGCATTTTTCTTTGTTAGTTTCAACTCATTCCCTCAATCACGATGCACTTCTCTAACTTTTTTTAAATAAAATAAATTATTTTCAACTTTTTAATTCGTTTTGCTATTTGAATGTGATTTTTCAAAATATAAATAAATTCGTTAGAATCACACATTGACACGATGCATTTCGCTCGCAAAATACGACCTCAGTGAAGGAACTCTGCTGCTCACGTTTTTTCACATTATATAAAATTTTTAGGATAAAGAAGCATTGATTTGAGCAAATATATGTTTTATTTGTTGAAATTTGACATTGTTTTGAATATCGATGTTCTGAATATTATTTATGAATTATTTTTTGGAAGAAAATTTTCTCCAATTATTCTATGTCCTCGAGTTCTGTGTCGTTCTTCTCCGCTTGTTCAATACTTTGAATTTACAAGAATGCCTGGCCATTCATCACCAACAAAAAAATCAATGTCCAAAAACCGTTAATTGTGAAACAGTATTTTATCACTACAAGGCTTGTATTGTAATTACCTAGCTCATTGTTTGTTTTCCAGCTCTCTTCCTATGGAGAAGTTCGTTAATTGACATGCTTTCAACACTTGAATATTCTTCATCGAGTTCTCAAGCTGATAAAGATCAACCGGTCATTAAAGTTTACGCAGAAAGGAGGTATGGATAATTTTTCAATTTTGATATACGGCAATAGTCTTCTGGAATGTATATTATGAAAGCGTAGATATATTTTAGTTTGTAATAATTTCTGTAAACTAATCAAACCTAATTCTGAATTGCACAGACATTCCAAAAATATCTTCATGAAAAAATGAAGAACTTGTATTTGAGTAGATCTACAATACGAATTTTGTTAAAATAAGTACAAAGAAGTTTTCATCCATATCAAAAATGTATTCATGAATTTAATTCAGCAATTTCTATAATCTCTTCCTCGAATTGTAGTCTCTATTCATTCATATAAAGAATATATATTACACTCGGACTTGAAAACTACTGCCATATTTTCACCAGGAAAACTCGGAATAAATACATTTGAATTGAATTGGCATTAACTTGGTGAAAGTTCATATTAATAACTTTATAAAGATATGAAAAACTAACTTTTCACAGGTTGAAAAAAGAATATATTGAGTAAACGCGTTTCGTCATAACATTGACTTCATCTCGTACTAAATTATGGTATCACAAAACAATCTATTTATACGAAAAATTGAATATAACAGAGGGGTTCCTAGAGAAACTAAATAACAATAAGCAATTCATTCAGAGCTATTAGTAGGTACATTGAACAAATTGAGGAGAGGAGAAGGGTTTACTTCAATCTGGTCGTTAACTAGGTTTCCGGAATTTTTAAATTTATTGATGTAAAGGGATTCCCAACAGTTGATTTTGTGGAGACTATTTTCTAACTGTAATATTTTATAATTATGATTAAAGGTATTTTTTTCTTGAATAAGATGGCACGCATAATTAGAGTCAGTTTTCTGCTTAATATAGCTACGTTGGTGTTCGTGTATTCGAGTTCTGAAATTTCTAATTGTACGTCCTATATAGAATTTTTCACAATCGTTACAGTCGAGTCTATAAACACCAGTACGTTCATCTCTATGAATTTTTGATTTGTTGTTTTTAATCAATTTTCCAATGCTATTGTTGGTTTTATATGAAACTTTGAAATTTTGTTTACGAAAAAACAATTTCAGGTTTTCGGAAGGTTTGCCTAAGTATGTTAAACTGTTAAATACTGTACTTTTCTCGGATATAAGTGGGTAAACTTCTGAAATTGCCATTTTGTATTTTTTTCTCTGAATGAGGCTGTCAATCATATTGGGTGCATAACCATAATTTACTGCTATTTGTTTAATAAAACAAAGTAGGTCCGTTTCAACTATTTTCAATCATCACTATTTTATTGTTTATATTTCGAGGGTTCAAAGAAGTTGCTCACTTACTTCATATATTCTCCCAATCGAGACAGACAGTTGAAAATTTTTACGTTGATTGACTTAATGTTAAAAAGGTGTTCCTTTGGGCTGTCAATTATTTTCTCTCAGCGCGAAAACTTTTGTCTAGAATTTTCATACGTTTTTGAGGCTGAGAATTTGAACGAAAATAAGGTTGATGTTTGGGACTTTCGAATATTTTCTTCCAATATTCTTCATAAGTGAAAATATCATACATTTTTACAGATTTCCCATCGGCCATTTCAATTTTTTCGTATCCATACAGCTTCTTCAAATTGACATAGGGAGTTAAAAATGTGTATATAAATAAATAATAGTTTAAAACAAAAAAACACGCCTTTTTAGAAAAGCAAATTAAAGAATAGAGAATAATTTTCAATAAATTTAAATTAAGAATAGTGTAATTAACAAAAAAAATTATTTTATTGTAGAAAAGCGTGGGGTGCAGATATTGGTAAAAGTAGAGTTGTTTTTGGTGCGTACCTACTTGGCAGAAACACACTACCGGGTATCGGATTTAAAAAATCGCTTATCCTGAAAGTCCTGATCAGGATAATGAGAGAAATTATTTGAATTATTGTATTGTCATCGGTCTTTGATAAGTGAGCAAAGTTTCAAACCAATTTGGCGTTGTGAAGGGGGTGAGAAGCACGTTCAAAGATTCCGTTACATAGGTACATAGATACCTACCTACCAAGATAATAAAAGAGTGTTAAAAAGATACCCTTAAGGTAAAAATTCGACCTCAGTGCCGGAGCTTTGCTGCTCACGCCAAATTTTTTTTGGTATCAATAAACACTCAGAGAAAAATATTTTTGATTCATTCTTTGAAAAATCAATAACGTGCAACCTGATTGCTTACACACGTACGTACGAAACCATAGTTTTGTCCAGTCTGCCAGAAGGATTGGCCAGATGTCTGAGCAGGATGAATATTTAGCTCTGGTGGCAGTGGTGTGTACAAAAAAACAGGAAAATGGAAATCGTCGCCGAACGTGGTCTAAAGGTGGGTTTCTAAAACGGTAAAATTTTTCACACATTCAACTGTTGGAAAAATGGAGGTTAGAACCAGAGGACTCTCGTAATTACGTAAGGATGGACGAAGAAACCTATTCGTAACTATTGGACTGTGGACATGGTTATTCCATTATTAAAACGTCAAGACACAATGATGAGACTGCAGAAATTACTGCAAGAAATTACCAAGATTCAAAATTCACTACTTTAATATCTCCGAAAGCCTTACCGTACCACTTCTCTTCGAGATAAAAACTTTTTCATTTTATCTCTCTTTGTACATTCAAAAATGTGCGTTTTCAGCATCCACATTAACGTTATTGGTTGCACGTTCTTGGATGTACGTTAATGTGTTAAGACATCGATGCCCGTGTGTAGGGGCCTTAAATTCTCACAGCTGAAATACAGGAGTGCTAGTAGGTCATGACCACTTCTCGGTATATCTCTTATTATTATCGGTACCGACAGATGAGATACCTACAAACACAATGCCATTAATTACAGCTACGCCAATCCGTCAATGGACCACCATTACTGACATGTGACCTCATCCAGCCGATAAGTAATAGAAGACCGAACCTTTGACACCATGGATGTCGACATAGTCACGATAATCAAAATACGATAATCAAAGTACCCATAAATCGCATATAGATGCTAATTACGCTATACGGAAAATGTGATGGATCTACATATTCTATATATTTCGTATTAATTGATCCAAAGATTTGAACACGAGGAAATTAATAATATATTTTTACAATGCACACATACGCGAATTTTATAGAATTATTTCGGTCAAAATAATACCTTATCCCATACATCAAATTAGTATATGGACATTGGTTACCTTCTTTTCTTCTTCCTCTTACTTATGGCATTAATTGCAATCATAGTAGTCCATTACGTTCTTAAAAGAGCTGTATCAAGCGGAAAATAGTCAAACCTTTATGTTTCATAACTGTATCTTCATTGCTTATGTTCTAATGAATCTCTCTATGATAATATTTTAATGGCCTATAACTGGCCTTGATGAAGCATATTTGATATGGAGAAATATATTAATAGCCAAATTAATCACCTTAGAGAAGCACGGTTTCATTTTGAGCTTTTCGTGTTTTGTCAAGCTTTTATCAAACTGGGAAAGCTTTGGAGGTCTAGTTATAGAAAACATGCTAGTTCTATATGAAGACTTAAAATTAATTTCACATTGCGATAAATCAGATGAGAACTATATTTTTATCTAGAGTTTTTTACTTTCTATTTTATAAGTTTTCCATTGAAAGTTATTGTCTTTTGTCAATTTTGAAATTATTGTAAGAACTGCCATGACGAGTTTTCCTATTCAAATATATAATAAAGTTTAGTATGATATTGACTGAATTAAGGACTAGCTTCAGAAGAAAATTTTATCATTGTGGTTTGATGTGAATTATTTTATAACTTTTTTTTAGGGATAGGATTAATATTCGACTCATGCTTACAAATATGTAAATCTTTACAGAAAAGATTTCATATATTGGGTGGAATTTCTGATACCCTCAATTATTTATTCTCGAATAATACAAAATCTGTACTTAGTTTGCCAAACCACCAAATTGTTGTAATAGATTTTAGGTAAGCTTATTTGAAATAATTTCTTCGAAGAGAATAATTAGCATTAGTTACTTTTAAGTGTTGCCATGATCAATTTGATATGTTTTGTAATAATGCTGTATTTTTCGTATATTTTTTAGGAATGGCTTAGGAATGATTTTTTGAATATCGTCAGAGTGCAGATCAAGTTATTGGTTCTGTCTAAATTTTTATTTTAAACTTGTAGGACTCTTTTAAAGAGCATCAATAATTTTCATGAAAGAAGCAATTTTTTTTGGTATCTATTGCTCACTTATAATATAAGGCATTAACTTCACATTTCTTAATTAATTTTAGATCAAATTTTTTATTGTATTTATAAATTCCTTTATATTTCATAATTTCATAGAATCATATTTGATACACTTCATGATGATTTTCAAAGATAGGTAAATAACCTGTCAAAATATAATTTTTTTTATCCTAAGAGTGAGAACTTTTCGTATATAAACATTGAAATATATGCATGGATCACTAGAATACTGAAATGAAAAAAAAAACAATTCAGTAAAAAATCTAATATACAAGAAATTCTGTGCAAAAATATATTTTGATTTTAGTCTTATAATATAAACAAACTATATTCTTATAGTCTTTTCAGTCTTTTTTAAATTTTATTCTGACTAGGAGTATTAATACTATTTCCTTTAATTTATATTATATATATATATATATATATATATATATATATATATATATATATATATATATATATATATATATATATATATATATATATATATATATATATATATATATATATATATATATATATATATTTTTTTTTTGTTTTTTTTTGTCGAATTGTTGCTGCCTGTGAACTATTTCTAATCTCTTGAAAATTATTAGCAATAACAGGCTTATTGAATCTTAAAAAACTCGATTTTATTAAAAAGTTGACGTTTCGCCACGACATTCGTGAAAAGTTTTGATAAAGCCACGAATGTCGTGGCGAAACGCCAACTTTTTAATAAAATAGAGTTTTTTAAGATTCAACAAGCCTGTTATTGCTAATAATTTTCAAGAGATTATATATATATATATATATATATATATATATATATATATATATATATATATATATATATATATATATATATCTATATATACATATATATATTGATATTACTTTTCTTTTCATAGTAATAATAGGCTATTTTGGTTAGACAAAAGACTTTATTTAACAGTAATGTTAAAAGCTTTCGAAAGGTTGAAAATAATTTGGCATCTATAAAAAAGATTCAACCTTTCAAATGGTTTGAGAGTCACGTATTTTGGTGACGAAACGTTAACTATCAAAGTTGGTTTTCTAACTCAAATGGCATGTTATTGATGAAAAAAGAAAAAAGTTGAAAAAATTTCATCATCGAGTTAGCGGTCACTAGACTAAATAAAATCCTTTCTTCTCAATGTCTCAATGTTTTACCATTATTCAATGACTTCATCAGGAGGTTAAGATGTAGGATCAGTATATAATGCACACATCGTTATAAGCTTCACAACGTGAAATGAATATCATTAAACATTAAAAAACATCGAAAATCGTGAGTCAATAATATAAAACGGATTTAAAAATCACCCCAGCACTTCATCATTGACTGTAGATACAGTTCTATAGAAGAGTTGAAACGAAAAAAAATTTTATCGAACATTTGAAGTAGGTATGATATTTTATTCCTTTGAAAATATATATTTTTAATAAATTTGGATTAACGTGTGAGTAAAATTTAAAATGAAAATAATTTTTTCTTATGGTAAAAATATCAAAGAAAGATGTGAATATAGAACACTTAACTTTCCTGAAATTGTTGACCTCACGATCTTCCTATGATATGATCATAACTAGTCTGAAATTGTGTGTTTAAATAAAATAATGACTCCGTAATGTAAACTAGCAGGGAATTTACTGATTTAGCAATTTCAATTTTTTAGCTGATTTGATACGTATTCTAATTTTTGATGGATAGGCATGTTAAGGCTGTTCAAGATAATATAATTAGCTTTCCCAAGTGCTATCAGCCAAAACAAATATTGATACATATTTCACAAAAACAATTACACAGTACCTGCTAATGAAATTCAATATAATATGATGTAATTTTTCCCTGAAAATTTATACATTTGCAGTAGTCTATTATTGTAATGGTATGGTAACAGTTACTACTTATTTTAAATGATACAAATTGAGAATTATATAGAATGTCGAGATTATATTGAGTCGCATTCGTCAATATCTGGTTCCATTTTTTACTATTAATGCTCAATTTCTTAATAAAAAATATACATAAATTAAATTCTCCATATATTATACTTTTCATCAGAATAATTTATTGATGTTAATAGTAGATATTCTTGCTGAACTAAGATTATAATTTGATTAGGTTAATTATGAGAAATTTACATTTATACACACCAGAACCTTAAAATCATGACAAATGAGATCAACTGAGGAACATAAGTGTTTTGTTACTATCTTAGTAGATTCCTTCAATATTTTCCACTGAAGAAGGTAAAGTGAAGGTAGAGGACACGTGTTTCATTCCTCCCTGGAGTATGTGTCAGCATGGCGGGCAGCTTGAGTTATGGGGAGGTACGAGGTACTTCTTCAGCCAGATCAGATGATACACTTGTATGTACAAGTGCTTAATAAGGATGGTTGAGACAGGATATTTATGGAAGAGGAAGATAGGAAGCGTAAGTAAAGTTCAGAGGATAATACTGGCCCAGAATTTGCCTTGTAAGTATACAAGCAGTGACTTACTTAAAGCCATGAAGAAACGTCTGAGAAAAACTCCCGGCCCGCCAGTCGACCCCAGGGTTTGAATACGTGACCTCCCAAATACTAGCCAGCGTACATAAGTACTTGGCTAACCAGCTTGTGTAATTCATCCAACTTCTTCTAATCTATGACGACAAAACTGAGGTTTGTGCAAACTTCAGCGCCACCTTTGAGAAAACTTGCTAAACATTTCCAACCGAATGGATAAGAAATGCAGCAAGGCACACTAAGCCGAGTGAACATATCTTGATGAAACTTCTATTTCAAGAATCTATTTGTCACGAATGTACATTTACTTAGTTGACACTTGCTACTCTGATACAAGGTTTTCTCGATATTTTATGCATAAGTTGTATTTCTTCATCAATAGTTTAAATACAGAATGGTCATTATTCATCATGTGTTATCATGCAATATAATTCTTGTAAATTTTCTGCAAATTAAAAGATAATGAATAATTGCTTGACACAGAACACGTGTGCAACGAGTCTTCTTCGCGAACTTGTTTAACATATTATTATGCCAAGCCTATTGAAGGATATTGACGCATAAGTTGGTCAACAGTACACCTCCATTTTTTTGATTGGATAACTGTTTATTGGCCATTTCTTCTTTACTGTCATGTTTGCTAGCCGTTAAAATAGGTATTTTTTAAGGGAATTGAATGCGTTTATCAGTTTTTCATAGATTCATAGAAAATAAGACTATATACTTAACTGGTCCCGAATTCACATACTAAGCCCTGGATTTTTGTTTTAGTGATAAAATTGATAGTCAATAATAACCTTGAAGATGTGATCGCTGTATGAACTCCTCATAATTTAGAAAATAGCCAATTTTGATGTAATGGATATAGAAAATCACATTAATTTATAAAAACTTGAAACCATCCAACGTAAATATATATATATATATATATATATATATATATATAGATATATCTATATATATATATATATATATATATATATATATATATATATATATATATATATATATATATATATATATATATATATAAATATATATATATATATATATATATATATATATATATATATATATATATATATATATATATATATATATATATATATATATATATATATATATATATATATATATATATATATATATATATATATATATCAGGGCCATAGACAGCACTGGTTTCTAAAGGGGGCTAAACAAATTCTTGAGAGGGCTTGTTTTTTACATAGTACTCAAATAAATATACGTGAAAAAAAAAGAGGATTAGACAGATTTTTCTGTCTTTCTACCTAGAAGTGTATACTGGAAAACTAATATTCATTAAAAAATATTTTAGAAAAATGAAAAATTTACTCTAATAAAAAATAAATAAAAAATCTCCCGAAAATAAGAAATAATCATGATTGCGATTTTGGGCGAGAAATTAGCAGCAAAACACGTATGGAATAACTGCTAGAATAAGTGAATTTTATATGCAAAAATACTTGTTACCTACCAATGTTCCCCCGTTAACATGTCGCAACCACGGTTGCGATTTTGGGTATACCGCAAATAAATAATTTTAAGTCAGTTTCACTATTAGGTAGATTTGTTTGTAACTAGGCTAGTTTTATGTTTCAACGCAGATATAAACATTTTTGGTTTGTAATCATTCTGTTATCTTTTCTAGAGGGGGCTTAAATAATTCCAGAGGGGGCTCAGCCCCCTCTTGAATAATGCATCGCGTCGAGATGCGATTCGAATGGCATAGATATTAGAAAATGACTTATTTTATTCAAAACAAATAATCGTATTTCATTAGGGGTCATCCATAAATTACGTCACAAGAATTTCAGGATTTTTTGACCCTCCCCCCGTCCTTGTCACAGCTGGTCACAGTTGTGAGACTCCCTCCCTAGTGTGATGTCACATATTTTGCAAATTTTCATTTGGAAATTATTGAATGAAAACAGCGGTTCCAAAATCAGTTTTATTTCCATTTATATTAGTTTTTAATAAAATTAAAATTAACACCGAATCAAACAATTAACGAAACGTGTGACGTAATTTATGGATGGCCCCTTATGACCTTAATCCACGTACAAAATTTCAACCCTCTAACTAAATCAGCAGAAGCTGTGATGTTGAGCAAATTCAGAAAAAAACAAGAAATATCTACTTAAAAATGGCGGCGGTTGGAAAAATCCATCAAAATTTCCAAATTTCAGCTTATTTGGTTTTATGATGGAAGGTGGTGGAGATGCCAATATGTACTGGATGAAATATGTTTAAGAAAACACAAATATCTGCGTGAAAAAGGTGAAATGAAATATTTGAGGCGTTGACTATGAAAAGGAGGTAAGTGCCAAAACTTAAATTTTCCAGGAGGAGCAAAAAACCAGATTGATACATGAATAAATAACAAGAACGCTCCTTTTGGAGTAGAAAATGTATTTACTATACGGTTACATGCAAACATTGTTAGATTTATTTAATCGTGTCTGAACTACAGATATATATATATATATATATATATATATATATATATATATATATATATATATATATATATATATATATATATATATATAGCTATAAATGTTCATATATCACTCCAGTGTCTGGCGCATATCACGGCATTTTCATTACACGTCCATAGGTCCCGGAGGGTACATGGGGCTTGTAGGGATTGTCACGACAGGAGGTGTTCCATTGACTGGGCTTCTCCGCATTCACATGCCGCCTCTTCCACGTATCCCCACTTCACGATGTTGGTCTTGCATCTCCCCATTTGGCACCGAAGTCGGTTGAGGGTCTTCCAGGTGCCCCAGTCTAGGTCCGAACCTGCAGGAAATTTTTCTTTTGGATTCCAGGTTGGAGTGTCGTGGTCTATTGGGCACTGTTCCCATCTTGTCTCCTTGGTGGCAGTTTTAGAGGCTGTGAGGGGCTGTGTAGATTGTATAAAGTTTCGCCTTGATTTTAGTCTGGCCGCTACCGGTATATGTTGATACAGAGGATGTCTGGTGTCGTCGCATTGTCTGTTTCGTTCGGCCATGGCTAGGGTTTCCCTCCGTATTTGTGGGGGTGCGATTCCGGCTAGCATGTAGAGTTGGTCAAGGTTGGTGGGTTTTAGGCATCCCGTTATTAATCTACACGTGTCGTTCAGGACAGGGTCCAGCCTATGGGCGTGTGCTGATCTCTGCCATACGGGAGATGCATATTCGGCCGCGGAGTAGCACAGTGCAAGGGCCGAGGAGCGCAGGACGTTAGGGTTCGCCCCCCAACGAGCGTTAGTCAGTTTACGGAGAATGCCATTTCTGGTGTTGACTTTGGCCTTGGTTTTATCGATATGCTATATATTGTTAGATAATAATGTAAAAAAAAGATTCAAAGATTATTTACAAATATCTTTATAAATGTATGGTGAACCCATGCTGCGGCACTTGTCACTTTTGCAAAGCAGACAGTCATTCTTTTTTTTTATTTATTCAAGTATTCTAAGAGATAACAAGATCCATAATGAGTATAACATGTAAGATTGTATGAGTGACATGCATGTCCTAACATTTTAGTAACTTATATAAAATTTTTTAACTTAAATAACTATTGTAGTCAGAGGAAGACATCACTTTTTACTAATCATAGGTTCTCTAGGAGGAGTTCTTTCATCTTTCTATTGAAACTGTCAAAGGACGGACTGTTTTTAATATGTTCGGGAATTTTGTTGAACCATTGTAGAGCTTGAAATGTAGTCCTTTTTTTCCCAACATTAGTTGCATTTGGTAGTATGTGGAAATGTTGATTTGTTCTCGTGTTG
The DNA here is from genome assembly GCA_030704885.1 of Cynegetis impunctata. Taxonomy (NCBI): domain Eukaryota; kingdom Metazoa; phylum Arthropoda; class Insecta; order Coleoptera; family Coccinellidae; genus Cynegetis; species Cynegetis impunctata. Next base: position 107,055 of record JARQZK010002890.1, read on the forward strand.
TAATGATGTATGTCACAATTTTGAGTTAGGTTGACTTCTGTTTCAGTTTGGTTGTTTTTGATTTTGTAAATAATTTTGACACTATCCAGTTTAACTATATCAGGGACTTTCAAAATTTTTAGATCTTTGTAAAGCATTGTTGTATTTGTCCTATATGGAAAATTAAATAAAGTTGTAACTATTTTATTCTGGGCTATTTGTAATCTATTGATATATTGTTGTCTTGCTTGGCCCCAAAAAGCAGCTAAGTAAATCAGATGTGAATACACATTCGAATAGTAAATTTGGAATTTAGTTTTTTTGTTGAACTTCATGGCACTGTGTTTTAGGTGATAACATAGATAGTTCTGTTGCCACCAGCGGCATCTTGTGACACCGCTCAAAACTAAACGAGAGGTGATAGGCACTTATCTCCTTTTCAACGCTATTGGCATTGGCATTTAGAATCGTTTCAGTGAAAAAAATAATTTTCGGCAATTTCGGCACTTACCTCCTTTTCAATGTCAACGCCTCATTTATATTTTTGTTCTACCTCGAAAACTATTCCAATCACGAAATTTTAGTTAATTTTGTTCGATTGGAGCCGCTGCATATGAAATTATGTACCAGGAAATATATATATATATATATATATATATATATATATATATATATATATATATATATATATATATACATACATATATACACCTATATCAGACTTGCAAAACAGAAGGGCTAAAATGGTTTTTAAAAAAATACTCCAGAACCTGACTGTTGACTTTCGATTTGCTGCAATACTCTCAGTCTTACCTATATCTATAATATAATTAATTCTTTTTCAGGGTAATCATACTATATATTATATTTTCAGAAGGAATATTCATAGTCTAGTGATATTTAATAAAATAGTAATATTTAATAAAATAATAAATATAATTTGTTTTAAAATATCTATCAACTCATTTCAGTTCTACGAAAGAATAAGTAAACAAAGTTACCATACAAAGCTTATTTATTATTGAAATATTAATGTAAATAATTTGTTAGAAATCAAGATTCAATCAGCCAATGATTGAAGGTAGCTATCCCCATTCAGTCAATATGCCATGTCGACAAGAATAGAAACTTCGATTCGAACAATAGACCCATTTATATATTAGATAAAAATTCGTACAAATTGTAGCTCTCGGGATATGTCAATCTTCAATGCACCTTTTTATAAAGTCACGGCAAACAATACTGCAGAAACGCCTATTAGAATTGTGTACTACAAATATGAATTGAAAAAAGTTTTCCTATTAGTATTCAACTAATTTAAAACTCTATACGAGGTTGCCATATTTGTGTACTTACGCGACTTATTTTATTTTAAACATATTCGGGTTTATAAACCATGTCAAATCAAGATTATCAAAGAAATTCCATTGCATTGTGTTCAAGAAATAATGTCATATGCTTGTTAACAATTACGACAAAATTGATTTATAATGATATTAATGAAATATATATAAATATAAATATATATATATATATATATATATATATATATATATATATGATATATTTTAAATATTTATTTCTGACCTTGAAACAGATTTACATTTGGTATTAAGGCCTTTTAATTCAATCTATTCTGTCTATTGACTTGTTAATTTAATTTTCAAGATGAAATCATTTTTTTCGCTCTAATGATATTATAGTCGGTTTTTGAAAATCGGAATTCTAAAAAAGGTAAAACATACAAAACGAATGATGAAAAATTACCATAATTTCAAACTAACAATATTGAATTATTGTGAGATTTGGTATAATGAAAGAGACCTTGATATTAACTTATCTATTTTGACTTTACAACTGAAACCATAAAGTACAGTCCTGCTTAATCTTTGGTAGATATTGAGTAGGCAACCACTCTGTGAAAAAGTCAGCAGCTCAAAAGCTTGTATATCTATTTGAGCCAAACCAGGAATACTGCACACATGCTTGAAGCTATGCACCCCTTGCACATTACTATTTTATTTTTCTATATGGGGTTACACTGCGCCGCAGTCTTAAGGTCTATTGTGCCCCTATCTGAACTGTTCTCACTACTGCGCCATCTACAGGACGCCTTCTAGATCCAGAGTACTATTGAACTCCAATATCTAGGAAGTCTGGAGGAAATTCCTATTCACCTGGTTACAAGAAACTTGTAGGAGTAAGGACGTAATCTCCTTAATCCTACAAGTTTCTTGTAACCAGGTGAACAGGAGTTCAATCCTCTTTCCCACGGAATCTGCACTCATCAGTTTCTGATAAACCTATTCTCATCAGATTCTTCCTGAGGCGATAGTGAGGGGGGTTAATTGTTCTAACTGAGATCCTGTTGAAGTGATCCATCTCTGGAAGATTCCGCCAGAGTGGTTTTCTTTCGGTTTCCTCTTTATCTAGAAACTCTCTTTTATAGGTGCATTTTCCTATACCACAGAAAGTTTCTGGGCCAGTAAATGGCGTTCGGGCTCACACTCTGGCAAGTTTATTGACCTCTTCGTTTTCTTCGATTCCCGAGTGACCAGGAGCCCAGCCTACAAAAACCTCGTTATTCTTGCCTATTTCATTTTGCACTCCCATATCAACTTTAAATCGATGACATGGGAGCTCAGTGATTTGATAGCACAATGGACCGCTTTGTTGCATTTCTGATACTTTCTTTCTAGACTCATATCTACACATCTTTGGTTTGCGAGTATTACTGCCTGAAAGACGCATGATCATGTGCATTTGGTGTCTGCCCCATATACTTCAGCGCCAGCTCCTGTCGTAGTTTTTTAACCATCTGTACCATTTTATGGTATTTTCTTTGAAAGTTCCAGTGATAATTTTTTTTTCCTTTCTTTCTTCTTACTTTGCACCGTAGTGAAGTTCTTCTCAATGCTAGATTTCTTGATCATTACATCATTAGAAAGGTTCGCTGATTAGATGTTATTAGTTGGAGAGGACCAGGCTCTCTGCCTTTCAATACTCTCACTGCCTGTACCTTCCTTAAATATTCCGAAGGATTTGACTCATGGGCTAACCTGTTAATCACTAGATGTGGAGGTGTGATGATCTCAAGTGCACTTGCACATTTTGTTTTTGTTTAACTTAAAGTGCTCTAGTTATTTGAGGTAGCAAAAATTTCATAAAAAATTTCATTATCCTGCTGCTCGTCCAAGACAGGACCTTGGAATGGACCCCCTGCTGCAAGCAATTCATAGAAAGCATCCCCTTTATGAACATCAAGCAGACTCAAATCAAGAAAAGCCTTCATGCATAGGACTATACTCCTAGATGTCTCACTAGAAGTATGCCGAACTAACCTATGGCGAGAGTCTGCCATGGGTGAAGCGATGCAACCTAAAGAAGAACTTGCTACTGGAAATCACCAGCCTTACCCAACTTTGAGAGCTCTTAATAGGCTGAGAACGATAGTGTCACGATGTTATGGAAACCTAAAAAGATGGGGGTATAAGGAGTAAGAGACCTGGGAATACGGCGCTGTGCAGGACCACCAACATCTTCTGATATTTCCAAAAATGGAAGAGAGCTGCACAAATGATGACCTTACCTCAGTGAATGACAAAGCCGTTGAAAATTTATAATTTAGTGATGCTGTTCCGGACACAGAAAGTAAGTAAGTATAGAAAGGTCTTGCTAAGACCTATACAGCTCCTAGGAGCCACATAGGGCAACTTAGTGATTTTCTGGTTTTTCGAAAACAAAAAACTGATCGATAATGCTGCAAGTTCAGTAAGTTCGTTTGCAATAAATGTCCTAAACAACCACTTTTTGAGTTACTTATGATGATTGTTTAATCTGTCATATAAGTGGTGTGAAATATCGCTAATGTTGTGATTAGAAGTTCCACTATTGAGGTGGAGAAATTAATCATTGTTCACTCATATCTAGTATGGAGTTTAAAATAAGGAAAGAATTATATAATTTTTATAATTCGACTTTGATCATTTAAGAATGATTTCTAATATTATTTCCCTGTTACTTTTCATGCGCTAGAGATATATAACAATTGAATTGAACAGGATATCGGTATTCACTTAATTTTGAATAACCTGCAACTATTAACAGATAAATATAAAATTGAACAGGATGTGTATATAGTTATATAATTTGCAATAATCAATTTTCCTTCTTGAACTAACCGACGTTCCTTTCAAGTTAAAGATCATACTTGGCAACACCACTCATCCCATGCTCATCCTATTTCATATACAAAGTATCGACATCGTCGGTAAATGAAGGAGTGACTGGCAAGATGAAGTTTCAGATCACATTTGCATTGAATACGTTGACGTCATGGGGGCGAGCCAGGTCACTATTGTCCGAGGGACACGACCATCCTTCTTTCACGAGACAAACTCACGACTCAAATTGCCCACAAATGGACTTGAATGTCAATCTTAGGGGTCATCCACGTAGTTACGTAAGTACTGAATCTTTCGGTCTAGGATTGGACGGCTGAACGTCGAGCCGCTTCACGAATGATTGGGAATGATTCAATATGTATTATCGCTTAAGAATATTGGATAGGAGCTGATCGATATAAGGATAAGGTAATGATCAATAGAGATCAATTGGAGATATAAAGGAAATGCGATCAAAATATTATGTTGGGTAATAACGGTGAATGTTTCTAATTTATAGACCACAGACGGGACACGTCTGAATGTACGATAATTCTGAATACTGTGAATATTAATCGTGCTGCTTAGGATATTGCACACTCTGGCGGCCAGTTGGATGAAGTCTTTATTTCCAACTTTAACATAAAGCAATTGGGTTATACAAGTTTCTGATTTATTACAAATTACGGCCTAAATGGTGAAAAATGGAATGTGCAAATTTTGTAAAACGTAGGAAAGCCTGAAGAGTAATGTTTCATGAGAAGTTGTAATTCAAAAGCATATACAAAGATACGAAGCAAAATAAATTTTTTAAAAAAAGAAAATCTTTTTGGAGAAAAGGAAAACATTGATTTATTGAAGTTATGGAAACTCAATCTGAAGAAGAATCACTCTAGGTTAGTTTTCTTTATTAATGAAAATTCAAGATGCTGCAACCCAAAGGAGTTTCGAAGAAAAAGGTCGTTCCTACGTGTAGGTAATCTTCCAAAAGATTACGATAAGGAGAGGAGCTTGAAAGCAGACCTAGCACGTTCAGAAAGAAGAATTAATCGTGACGTTAAATCTGATACTTTAGTCACTAGGTACTGAAGATATCAAAAATATCGTCCGTCATACCATACATGAATCTTCAATACACACAACGACAATTATTAGGCTCCTTCAACTCTTCAAGAAACTCTTGAGAAAAAATTTCAGAGTAAATGGCAATTTAATGTATTTTGGGCAATTATAAATGACTCAATTTTTTGTTTAGAGTTTTATGATGAGAATATGACTAGAGAAAAATATGTTCGTATACTAAAAAATGGACTGTGACCTGTATTACAAAATTACCAACGGAAGCCAAGAGAAAATTTGTGGTATTCGAATGGACGGTACCCCGTGCTTTGGTTGATGATTTTTTGACAAAAATGGTTCAAGATCAATAAATTGCCAGTTAATGTCCTTGTTGATGGGCTTTAAGAACTCCGGAAGAAAATTAAATTATTTTTTTTGGGTTAATTTGAAAAACATTCTATAGTGAGATCACATCAAAACCAAAGAAGAATTAATTCAGTAACACCCAGTACAATCAGAAAAGCAATACATACCTGATCACCTTCTTAAAGGAAAGATGCTTGCTTAAGAACAAAATGGTGATGTATTCGAACATGTATTGAGGAAGAATGTTTGACTATCATTTCCATCCTATTAAATAAAATTACTTTAAAAAAATTTTTTCTATGATTGTAGGTTTTAACAATGTGTAGGTACCTCATTAACTATTACCTAATAAAAATGAAGGCCAAACTTTTAACACCTTGTGTGACGTTTATTAAGAATTGATGAATATTATTAATTGTAAGACATTCTCTCGAAAAATTTGTTGAATATTCAAATTATAAATTTAAAAATTGTTTCTCTATTTTTCAAGGAAATATCATAAAAAGTCAAATATCTTGAAAACGACAAAATATAATGATATGCGAAAATTGATTCCAAATTGAATATGTAAAAATATACTGAGTGTTTGATAAAATTGTGTTTCACGATATTTTTTGTGATAAAGATGAAACACAAATTATGAACATCCTGTGTGACGTTTAATAGAAATGATTACATCATATGAATCTTTAGATATTCTTTCAACAAACCAACTAAAGACTGATTTCAATCTATACTTTTTATTGCGCATTAATCCATCGAGATTGTATCGATATTTTTTAAGAAAATATCATAAAAGCTGAATATCTCGACAACAATAAAATATTAAAATATGATTCATGAGAGAAAGTTGACCTAATATGAAATGCGAAATTTGAAAATGTAAAAATACACTGGGTGTTCCATTTGAATTACAAATTTGATGTCAACTTCCGGTTTAATCGAAAGTACTGCCGAAATCAAAATATTTTAGATGGACTCGGCCTGTTGATCAACCCCAAAGTTCAAACATTCAGGGTTCTATACGTTGTAATTTTTGAGAATCTTCTACTAGATGATTGGCATAAAAAGTATATGTGTGTCTATGTCGGATGAAATAGTAAGTTCAAATATGTAAATGTTATGTGTGCCAGCAATAAAATTATTTTCATAGAATTATACCTATCTTTCACTTAGATGTTATTCTCTTTATTTTATTTGTCATAATGATAATTCATAGTTACTAGTTCTTGAAATCATTACATTCAAAAAAATTCTTCAATTACTGAGAAAATTATTACCGCCCCTCTTTATGTTAAAGAGACATACACTTGGGTCTTGAAATATAGACACAAGGAAGAGAACAGGTTCTAGTGCTGCACGTGAGCCCTAATCTAAGTTATATATATATATATATATATATATATATATATATATATATATATATATATATATATATATATATATATATATATATAATTGAGATTGAATTCTCGCACATCACTTGGTGAAACATCATAAAAAATAAATTTTAAACTTCGAAATAAAACACACTTAGATAATAAATAAAAATATTTAGATACTGTATCATTATCAAGACTGACTACAGGGGAGTATTACATCTTATTTTACAAAACAGACAGAAGCAAAGGTGACACCTGAAAATCAATTTTTTCGTTTACAAGGGGTAATTTACTATTATAGGCGGAACTTATTTCGAGAATTTCGAAAAGGTCAAGAACTTTCCTTTGTTACCTGAATGCAACAATTGGGTTTTTTGAAATCCAGGAGAAGATTAAATTTTGTACAATGTTCGAAGAAGCCAGTGGTATTTTCATTTTATAAAATTGACTTTTTATGTTCTTCAACACGAATGTTTATATTCCTTCCTGTTTGTCCAATATAGAAAGCAGGACATTCGTCGCAAAATATTTTGTAAACACCACTGTTTTCTCCGATGTCAGATTTTTCTTTATTATTGACCAAGAATGACTTCAAGTTTCTTTCATTTGTACAAATTGTTTTAAAGTTATTTTTCGATAGTGTGTTACAAATTTTGCTACTCAAATTCTGCACATAATTCATTAGGAAGTATTTTTGTTCTTCATTAATAGTTTGCGTGGGGTATATTGAATGCAACAGATATTTTATTTGTTGCTTCCCAATGAGCTTATCGATAAGACTTTCATTGTAATCTTTATTGGTGGCTAATAATTTAATTGTTTTCAAAGTATAAACTTATATATATATATATATATATATATATATATATATATATATATATATATATAATATATATATATATATATATATATATATATATATAAAGGTTTTTTTATGAGGGTGCAAATAACTGGCTTCTTTTTTTAATTTCTAAATTTCATGAATTTGCATTTGGAAAATATTAAAACAAAATTTTCTAAGGAAGATATTTGGACTGTAATATATATTTTGTTTCAATAGAAACGCTGTGCTATTTATTTTATTATCATCACAATTCTAAACTAACTGCATCTGATTCAAGTACAATTCTAACTGCACTTCCTATCATCCTAAACCATCACGCCCATTGTCAAATAGTTTATAGTTTTAAGGACATGAATTACATTTCCACGGACGTTCTTGCCTCTAATTGTTTACAAAAACGTTTTTAGTCGAATACTAAACTCTGGTCGGTTTCTCAATGTAAATATAGGAGTCACATGTTGGGATGTCACACGACATTAGACCATTTGCCGGGGAGAATACAGCCTGTATCAGTTTTCGTCTTGTAGGGTCCGCACACATGTGGACGCGTGTGAAAACATCGACAACGTGTCTCCATGTGGCGTAGTGGACATTCTTCTGGCTGAGAGGAAGAGAGGGTTATAAGTTATAACCTCACTTTATTTTTAAAACAGAACTTACAGATAGTGGGTGTTACAAGCGAGATGTTCCAAAATGTTTCTATAATAGAGTTGGTCTACAGAAAGCAGATATCTCTGTTATCAGAGCTCTAAAATTATTGAAGTATATACAAATATTAATTTCTTTCAATTTGGGTTTCTTGTTTATATTTTCCAATATTATTTTTGGTATATAAATTTATTATTAAAGTTGAACAGATTTTAGAACGAAGTTTCTTCTGAAGTTCGTCCGAGACGAATAAATTCAAAATGTGAATTATAAGTTATGCGATATTTCTTATATATATATATATATATATATATATATATATATATATAGGGTGTTTCTTACATACGTGTAGAAAATTAAGGAGCATGTTATTGACGTCAAAATACAAAGAAAAGTTCCTACAAATATATGTCCGCGCAAGTTATTTTTTTCTGAGATACAGAGTGACAAAGTTGAATTCTTATTTTTGTTTATTGTGAATAAATTCCAAAGTCATTGTGATATTCGAGTAAAATTTGGTATCCGGGAGTATTTTTTAATGACAGTATCAAATTTGATGTTAGTTTATCTCTTTTGTGGGTGTGACGCCACCTACATGTCCTATATGATATTTTCAATATCATATATTTTCTGGACGTACCTGTCACATCGATTTTTCGAACATTTTTGTGTAAAAAAGATATTCTTGGTAGTTTCCGAGATATTTGGAGTTGAAATAATCGATGCATTTGATTTATTTCCGTGGGGCTCGTAACTTACTCAACTAATCAAACTAATTTTGAATTCAAAGATCATCAGAATCAACATAGCTTGCATCGTTTATTTTAAATTCCAATATCTCGGAAACGGTTGCTCGCAGCGACCTCTACCAAGAATATATTTTTTATAAAAAAATGTTCGAAAAATCGATTTTTTTTAACTAGAAAACTTGATACAGGTTCGTCCAAAAAAGTTATAACATTGAAAACGACTGAAAAGACACGTAGGTGGCGCCACCCCCACGAAAGAGACAAAATAACATCAAATTTGATACTGTAATTGAAAAATACTCCCGTATACCAAATTTTACTCGAATATCACAATGACTTTGAAATTTATTCAGAAAAAACAAGAATAAGAATTCAACATTGACACTCTGTATCTCAGAAACAAATAACTTGCGGACATATGTTAATAATAACTTATCTTCTTATTTTGACGTCAATAACATGCTTCTTAATTTCCTACACGTACTTAAGAAACACCCTGTATTATATATATATATATAGAAAAATATATATATATATATATATATATATATTTATATATATATATATATATATATATATATATATATATATATATATATATATATACATATAAATATATATGTTTATATATATATATATAAATATATAAATATATATATATATATATATATATATAGATATATATATATATATATATATATATATATATATATATACGGGCGTCCCAAATCAAAGAAACCCGAAAGAAACTGCAGAAGGCGTAATCCCTATCCCCGAATATTCTTTCCGAACTTTCTTAGAGATGTTAATACGTTTCTCAATTTTATTAAGAAGAGAAGACTGACTAATTGTCATCATTTTGTTGCACTTGTAAAAATTTTGCATTTCGTATAGTTTCGAAGGAAAAAAAGTCTTCAATTCTGCAAATATTTCTAGAACAAGTGTAATAAAATTGTCAAACAAAATTTAGTTGTCAGTGGAAACAAAGGCAATATACTTTTTTATAAAAAATATTCAATATGTGAGACAGTTTCATCAATACGAAGGTCAATTCGACGTGAAGATTGAAAAACATACTTCTCAAACTGTGTTTTTTATGTAGACTTGTAGACTTTCAACTCTTCTCACGGCAAGCGGTACATTTTGGTATATAAATGAATTGGGTCCAATCGACTTATTTTGACCTCTAGTACACGTCTGTGTCCCAAAAATTGTGGGACACCCTATATATATAAATATATATATATATATATATATATATATATATATATATATATATATATATATATATATATATATATATATATTTTGAGCCGCAGCGATGCGTGGCCAGGCAAGACTACAATACTACGTATATTTGGGATAGTTGTGATAGCACAGTAATTGTTATTCATTGTTTCTATTATATGTTTTCACGTTTGTATTATAATGACAAAATATATTACATTGAACATGGCCCTAATGAGAAGTTTGTTCTACTAAACTCTGAATAAGATTTGCTCTCCTGCAAAGACTATTGTTTTAAATAGTTTCCGTTTGCTCTCGAAATAATAAATTAATCCTACTATAAATAATTCATTTAATTACTCTAAAGTGTTCTTGGTTTATTTAATTGTGCCAGCGACTTAATACATGATATATAGCGAAAGTAACTTCGTTCCATGGGTATCCCACGGCATATGTCACTTTTTCTGTATGAATCTTACCAATATTTTGAAATTAGGTAGAAATTATTTTCACAATAATTACGGTAGCTATAAACATAAAACACACATAAAATTCTGAGTAGGTACCTATTTATTTTAGTGTGTATTGATGATGAACTATACCGTTATATTTGAATAAATTGAATTATACACTTAGTAGTATGGTGCTGTCAAATAATTTTGAAAACTGCATTTATTGTTGTACCAATGAAAAAAATTTTTGTGTTTGCAATTCACAAAGGGCAGAAGTGAAACTTCAGAAAGTGAGAAAAGTAGCCTACAGTATCAATATTTTGCATTCTAGAATGCACTAGAAGGCTGTTATTCATAATTATTTACTATTTACCCCAACTTTTGCTGCCTTTTATTTGCACGCTCCCCGCTACTTCCTTCCCCAAAGTTTAGTAATGCAAATATTGTATATATATATATATATATATATATATATATATATATATATATATATATATGTCGGTATATATATTTAAAAATATATATATATATATATATATATATATATATATATATATACATATATTGCCCTAGAACACTGGAAGTACAGTCAATTCAGTACTGGATCCACAATAAATTAACGTTCAACAATCATGCAGATTACTTATGTGAAAAGCTAGGAAAAAAGATAGGGTTTCTCAGAAGAATATCTCCAAACTTGTCACAGTGGTGTAGAAAGCTAATTTACAAAACTATTGTGTATCCGCACTTCAACTACTGCATATCACTTTTATTGTTATGTATTAAAGAACAAATAAATAGGCTCCAAGTATTACAGAGTAACTGTATAAGGGTGATACTGAGGTGCAGTATTTACACTCCAGTGAATAATATGTTGAAAACTTTAAACTTGATGCTCTCTGTTGAGCAGATCATTAAAAGAGCAAATCTGGTTCTTGTGTTTAAGATGATGCATCAACTAACTCCGACATATCTTAGCGAGTTATTAGTTACTCGTTTCAGTATGCATTCTCGAGTATCTCGAGTATATATATATATATATATATATATATATATATATATATATATATATATATATATATAAATATATATATATATATATATATATATATATATATATATATATATATATATATATATATATATATATATATATATATATATATATATATATATATATATGTATATATATATATATATATATATATATATATATATATATATATATATACATGAGGCCAAGGTTATTTCGACTATGCAGGCTCTAAAATTACCAAGAACACTATTGCCCGATTTCACCAACTAATTCCTAAAGTTAGGCAATACTTTTTTTTTTTTTTTTTTTAAAAGAGGTGGGACGTGTGCCCTCTCACACGCGCCCGACCTCCGTACAATTTTGGCTTCGTTAACTTGAACATTTAGCCATCAATTTACTATTATGAGGGGAACAACTTAAATCCGGACGGATACAAACACCCAGGAATACGGTGGGAATCGAACCCACCAACTCTGTCAACGAAGACGGCATAGCGCTACCTATAGCCTCTCCGCCACCGGAGCTCCACTAGGCAATACTTAAATCGGATTTAGAAATTTGCGTTTCACCACGCGTTAAGTAATGCCTAAAGACGATAGGAAATACCTTACGTTAGGTCTGCCTAGAGTATTTAGGAAATGCTTAACCTCAAATTGATATAATAAAATTATTATATTTCTATCATTTTTTCTCTTCTTACTATCCTTTGTCAAATTTACAGTCTAGTATTGAACAGTGGTACCAATTATATGTACAAAACATTACAAATTAAGTTTTTAACAAGATATTTCTTCACTAAGAATTTCTTAGGTTGGTGAAATCCGATTTAAGTAAGTATCGGAAACTGAGAACTGATGAATTCCGCAATGTTCGACGAAATATAGAAATATTAGTACGATTTGACAGGTAATTGGAAAGCCTCCTTAGTCGAAATACCCTTAACCTCATATATAATATTTTTTCTCAGCGACTACTACTCCGTTTCAATTATATATATATATATATATATATATATATAATCTCAGACATAAAAAAAACCTAGATTTAAAAACTACTCACGCACCTCACTGTAGAGTTTTTATGCAGTGCAATAGTGTATTATTTTCTGGGAAAATGCAACTAAGTATATATATTTATATATATATATATATATATATATATATATATATATAATATATATATATACATATATATATAGATATATATATATATATATATATATATATATATATATATATATATAAATATGTATATATATATATATATATATATATAATATATATATATATATATATATATATATATATAAATATATATATATAGTATATATATATATATATATATATATATATATATATATATATATATATATATATATATATATAATATATATATATATATATATATTAATATATATATATTTATATATATATATATATATATATATATAAATATATCTATAGACAATTGGGGTTTTATATGGCAATTTCAAAATTGAGTTATGAATCTCCAAATTCAAATAATGTAATTGTGGAATGTTCTACTATTTCATTGCATCATTTCACACCTCTCACGAATTTCATGTTTGGTATTTTTATCTATCTGACCTCATTATTCACGCAGGTTAGTAAACTTTCGAAATAACAACTATGAATTCGCTTTTCATTCTTCTCAATCGCACAAGAAACAATTTAAAATTAATAGGAGAGCTCATCAGAAACACACGGAAAAAGTGACGATTTAATTGACGTACTCAATAAATTGCCGACCATCATCTGACAATTTCGTTTATTGTCGGCTAAAATGCCGTTTTATTCCTTCAATACCTCTGTCATTATACCTGATGTTATCCGCTGTAAGACACGGCTACCTCAAGAATAAGAATTATCGGCAACATTCAACATTTTACGACATACACTTCGTGCCCGATTACACCTTACGTTTCCGCTCTTCTACCACAATAATACCGGACATGGGTCTGTTGTGACAGGTTTCGCATTGTTGCGGTCACTTTATCTGTGGTCCGTTGGCCCGGGCAATAAACGCCAACAGCCAGTCCAGAACTTCTTTGCTAGCGGAGCGTCGAGGGGTGTTTCAGGGCGAATAACTGTGCCTGGGGTGGCTTTGAAACCTTGACCGTTGATCCTAAAGTCTGCTCGACTTCCTTTCTTGGGATGAGATTCTGTTGTACAAGATGCGTTCGATTCGTATCTTAATTTGTCTCGAAAATATTCGAGACGTTTGAAAGCAATTTTAGGAGGTTGATTGAATAGGAAATTGGTTTCCTTTCGATAATGTCTATATTAATTATTTTTTCGGTGGTCTGTGGGTAGAAGAGGAATTCTCATAGTAAGTCGCATATAGTGTACTTTCTCCGTATTAACAAATTTTTGCTTTTGTTTTTTGTGTTTGTTGAAACACTGAGTTATAGATTGTCAATTTTTGTACGAAATATTCTTCCGAAAAATGGATGCTAGCCGATGTAAATTACAGAATGCATTTTGTGATACTTCCGATGCCACATTGAACATGAAAAATACTTGCAAAAATTTCAGAAAAATAGTTGAGTGTGCATAAAAATAAAATATTTGACTCAACTATTAATATATATATATATATATATATATATATATATATATATATTTAAATATATATATATATATATATATATATATATATATATATATATATATATATATATATATATATATATATATATATATATATATATATATATATATTTATATATATATATTATATATATATATATATATATGTATATGTATATATATATAGAAAAATGATTAAACTGGCAAAGTGACTAAATTCAAATCAAGCAACCATTGGTCATGAACATATATTGCGGTCCTCAGTTTGGGACCTTCATCAGGATGATGTGGCAAGTTGTGCAACGAATGGCAACTGTCGAAAAAAACTGGAAAACCCGTTAATAAATTCAAAAATGACTTTTGTTTTTGGAAATTGCTCTAGAGATATAAATGTTAATCTTTTGGATATGTAATATTATTGATGGTTGTGTAGTTTTGAACTTTTTGACGGTATATTCTGTGTTTTTCGACTGTTGCCATTCTGTCACAACTTGTCGCATCATCCTGATGAAGGTCCCAAACTAAGGATCGAAATATAGATGTTCATGACCAATGGTTGTTTTTGATTTGAATTTTTTAATTTTTTCCTTTGCCAAGTATCTAATTCAATCACTTTTCTATAATTTAAAACTTACGGCAATTTATGTATATATATATATATATATATATATATATATATATATATATATATATATATATATATATATATATAGTATATATATAATTATATATATTTATATATATATATATATATATATATATATATATATATATATATATATATATATATATATATATATATATATATATATATATATATATATATATATATATTTGGAAAACTTGATTCTCAGAATGAACCGCGTAAAAGATTTGAAAAATCTCGACGTTTCGGCTCCTTTTGCGAAGAGAATTAGAAGGGAAATAATTCAGATACGTGGCCTCAATCTGCCTATTCCACGAATCGAATTAGGAGGAATCGGAAGCAATACAATTGCGTGGTCTCAACATGCCTACTCCACTAACCGTACTGCTTTCTGTCAACTCTGAAGTCTCAACCTGCCTACTCTTCAGAGTCAACTGAACATATATATATATCAGTGGTGGCTCGTCAGGTTTTGGTTTGAGGAGGCTACAAGAGGTGTTAAAAAATACACCATAGGCGAAAATTTTTATGATTTCAAGGTCAACCGCCTTATAATTCAAAGAAAATCAAAGTAAAACAAGCACCCTAAGCTATTAATTTGTTTTCACTTTCGAGTGTCTACCTTGAAAACTACAACTCCTAGTTACAATATTCACAAAAACTCTTCTCAGCCAATTAATCAATTCATCAAATTTTTTTTTCTTTCACAAAATAGGTACCTACCTACCTACTTAACAAATTTATTAACAGCTGGTGAGATCAAATAAAAAGTTATTATATATTTTTGAAGATTAGCGGGATTCTGCGATCTTTAACATTAGCAAAATGATCTATAATATCCTCATAAAATTTTTTGTCTTTCGCCAAAAGTTTTACCAATTCCTTTTCAATAGACAACAAACTAATATTTTTCAAACGATTCTGGCTCATTGCATTTCGTAAATAAGTTTTAATTCTCTTAAGAGTGGAAAACGAGCGCTCTAAGGAAGCCGATGTCACCGGGATAGAAACAATAAGACATAAGAGTTTATAAACTTGGGGTAAATCTTGATTCAAATCATTATCAAAAAGGTATTTAATAGTCATCACATGAGTTTCATTTTGCCCAAAAATTTCATTGTCATTATAAACAACACACAGTTCACTTTTTAGGGCCACCTTATCAAAAAAACAGTATTTTTGACAAAAATTTTCCAAAAGGTTACCTGGAAACTTTGCCGAAAATCCGGTAAACAAATTTTCATTGAGTAAGTCGAAGAAATGCAGTACTTTCAAATCAGAGAACCTTATTTCTATTTGACCCCTAATAGTATCCAAAATTTCATAAAATATTTGCTTATAGTGGAGCTCCATATCTGCGTAACTGAATTTCTTTCGTTTTGGGCTAAATTGAGTCGTATCATCAGTAGTTTGAAATACAGAAAATAGTTTTTTAAAATAAACTTCTGCACGAAATTCTGATATTTTTTCCAAGAGAAACTTGAGCCGATTTCGTGAGTAAATTACATCTGAACACTTGTGCTGTAAGATTTGAAAAGCTATTTCTGTTTGTTCAAAAATTAATTTAAAGATGTTTGAAAAATATATAAATTCCTCATCTTGTAAGTAAGATATTAATCCGCGTGCTGTATTTAAAGTTACTTTATCGGTGAAAAATTCATCACTTTCAACTAGGTATAGAATTAAATCCTCAAATCCTAAGCGGCCCCAAACAGAGACATTTTCACTAATAAAAAGTAAACACTGCCAACAAAATAATTTCTTTTTAACCTGTGATTAACCGGTTAGGCTAGGATGTCTCTCATAATTCCTTGTATTGAAACCGCGGTTTTGTTGTCTGTTACGCTGCACCAAATTGTTTAATTCAGGGGTAGGTCGCAATGTTTCTATCAAAACTTTATCCTCATAACTTAGTGCACTAAAGTTATGGGATAAATATTCCACTAAGTCACCATCGAAATTTTTGAAATTAATTTCAGTAACCAAACTCATTTTAAAACAATACGCGAGCAATATAAGTAGACAAGTTGTTGTCGGCCATTAGTAACTACGATCACACTACGATTCTA
Organism: Cynegetis impunctata; assembly: GCA_030704885.1. Taxonomy (NCBI): domain Eukaryota; kingdom Metazoa; phylum Arthropoda; class Insecta; order Coleoptera; family Coccinellidae; genus Cynegetis; species Cynegetis impunctata. Next base: position 124,284 of record JARQZK010002890.1, read on the forward strand.
TTAATGCTTTCCAACGAATTCACTCGATGTCACGCGAAATTCTATAGTTGTGATTGGTCGACATTGTATGAGACTCAGGCTGCATCCGTGTTGCCATTTACATGTGTTTTGCTTTTCTATTGCAATGCATATTCATTCGGAGTATTTGCACCGTTGTTTGCTTTTCTGTGGTAGGCATAATGAACGTTGAGAATATACCTTTCTAAGCCTCCGCAGCGTTGCCACAAATCTTGAAATGAATGAAATGCAGTAAATGTAAATACGTTCTATCTTAATTAATAAATTATATTATATAATGTAGGTTGAAAGGAAGGTAGGTGCATAAAATAATATGATTTTGATTAATATGAATATGCAGAATGCTGACTATTCAATATAATATATTAGTGATACACGGAATATTATTGAGGAGGCTTAGCCTCCTTAGCCTCCTTTGACTAGCCGCCCCTGATATATATATATATATATATATATATATATATATATATATATATATATATATATATATATATATATATATGTATAGATATATATATATATATATATATATATATATATATATATATATATATATATGTATAGATATATATATATATATATATATATATATATATATATATTTATATATATATATATATATATATATATATATATATATATATATATATTATATATATATATATATATATATATATATATATATATATATATATATAT
>JARQZK010002890.1:130000-142500 GCA_030704885.1 Cynegetis impunctata
TGAGTTTCAAATCTGTGTGATGTAAGGGCCTCAGAGGAAATATGCTTTTTCACATGTTTCAACAAACCCAAACAAAACAGCTGTCGTATGTCAAAGAAGCCAGACATTTTATACAACATATCAGTAGGAAAATACATGCTTTTCTCTAGTATAATTTTTATAATCCATTTCTGTTGGATTTCTACTTTCTTTATAACACTGTTATATGCTCCACCCCAAGCTATAATACCGTATAATAATTGTGACTGAACCAAGGCGTAATAAATATAATTCAAATATTTTTTGCTCAAAATTGTTGTTAAGTATCTAGCCTTAGAGACTAATCCTCTAAGTTTCTTAATAAGATAATCTGCGTGTGCTTCCCACCTTAGATTTGAGTCTACCATTATTCCCAAATACTTACAGCAGTATGCACCAGGTATCCGAAAAGCACTATTTTTATCTTTTATTATTAAATCATCAATACCTTGTAAGCGTCTCTTATCGACAGCAAAGGGAATGTATTTTGTCTTCTCAAAATTTATTGTAAGAAGATGCTCCTCCATCCAATGTTTAATTTTGATGAAATCACTTTCAACATCATTTCTTAATAGTTCCCACGAATTTCCACTGTAAAAAATTGCAGCGTCATCCGCGAAACTGATAATTTGCCCAATAGATTCCACCGAAAAAAGCCCATTTAAATATAGGGTGAATAAGATGGGTCCCAAAACTGTTCCCTGAGGAACTCCGTAATGTACTGACTCTAAATCGCTAAGACAACCTTCATTTATCTTGACCATTTGTTTTCTGTCTGTTAGGTAGCTGCGCAGCAACCCCAGACCAACCCCTCTAATCCCCAATTCCTCTAATATCTCCAGCAGGATGCAATGTTCTACGGTATCGAAAGCTTTCGACAAGTCAATCATTACACATAGGCTGATTTTATCATCATTAAATGCTCTATATACCTTTTCAACCAATGCAGCAATAGCATCCTGCGTTGATCTACCCTCTCTAAAACCGAATTGCATTTCTGATAGAATTTCATTTGTTTCTAAAAAGGAATCTAGTCTAGTTTTTATGATTTTCTCAATAATTTTACTCAATGTGGGAAGTAGCGAAAATGGGCCTATATAGCTTCCACAAAGTCCTCTGTCCCTCCCTTGTAAAGTGGAACTACAATAGCCGTCGTCAGAGAGTTTGGAAAAATTCCCTTTTTTAGTATCATATTGCATAAATGTACTAGCGGCATTGTCATGTAGTCTATCCCAAGTTTGAACACCTCGGCTGAAATTTCATCGACTCCCACGCTTGTTTTTGTTTTTAAATGCAATATGGTATTTCTCACTTCTTTTTCATCTGTAGGTGCTAAAATGAGTTGCTGCTTTAGAAGAGGAATTTTTCCTTTTTTTCTCTTTCTATATTTTATTTCACTAGGCAAATCTTTTCCCACATTTTTGTAATATCTATTTAGTGCATTTGCAATGTTTATTTCGTCTGAGATGACACTGTCCCCAATTTTTATTGTTTTTATATTGTCCTTTTTTTGTTGTTTTGGACACAATTCCTTAACAACTTTCCACATCTCTCCCGAACTATTTTTACTTGATTCAATTTTTTCCATGAAATACTGACTTTTCGTAATTTTAATTAGATGGTTCAATTTATTTCTGTAAACTTTAAATACCCCCCAGTCTGCGTCAGCCTTACTATTTTCCCAGGCTATATATATCTTATTTCTTGTATTTATTGAGTTCATGATGTTCATGATAATAATAGAAGTGCATTTCCCAAATTGATACAATAAAATGTTCTTAGAATAATTATTATGGTTTGAATACACAAAATATAGCAGAATATATCAAGTTAATCTGGTAGTTCAGCAAGATATCGCCTTTTGCATTATGATTGAGTTTAAAAATTTCCATGATTATTTATGAAGTAAGTTAGTTTGGTATATTTCGGTAATTTGTGCATAATTTGGAAGTTATGTATTTGTGGAAACGAGTGGTAGTTTTCGCGGCAATGATTTGAAATCGTTTTATTTTTCAAAGAAGATTGTTGGTGTTATTTGAATCTTGTCTTGAACGATCGACCAGTCTGTCCTATATATGTCTTAGGTTAGAAAGCAATTTTAGTATTACATTCAAATATGACATTAGTAACTTTTTCTGTTAGAGGACCAAAATATGTTAAATATGTAAATTTTTCCGTTTTCTACTTTCGATTGAGGATATATGCTGTTGTTAAATTATAACAGTGTCAGGTTTCCCCAATACTATTACTTAAATGTATGAACCATTCTGAGAAATACTAATTATTTAACATTCTGTAGTGTGAGCAGTTTCTAGTTCGCACCTACATACCTTGTACTAAACTAATATGATAGTTTAATCTCTTGTTTATTCGCAGAAATTTTTTTCGGATGAGCAGTTAATAATAATCGTGAAATGTAGAGAATTTGTGCAAAGTATAGAAAGAGAAGCATATTAAATCATTTTTGTGCGCAACTATTTCTACTCAATTGTTAGGTAGCTCTAATATTTCTCATGAACAATTCTATATATAGGTAGGATCCAGCCTCTCTCATCACCAAGCTAGTAAGTCGAGGCTAGCATTTGGGAGGTCTCGGGTTCAAACCCCGGGGCCGACTGGTCTGCCATGAGTTTTTTTCAGAGGTTTCCTCATGGTAATGTAAGTTACTGCTTGCAAACTTATAAGGCGAATTCTGAGCCAGTATTAATTCTCTGAACCCTACTCACACTTCCTATGTTCCATAAATATTCCGTCTCACCTATCCTTCATGCACTTGTACATACAAGTGTATTCTCTGATCTAGCTGAAGGAGTTAATCCCAAACTCAAGCTGTCTGCCTTCCTGACACATACTTCAGGGTGGAATGAAACACATGTGTTTCCTTTTCCTTTCCTTCCTCTCTCATCTCAATTTTACGATTATTTTGCATTTTTATTACTATTTAACAACAACTACTGAGCATTCAAAATACAGATATTTTCATGGATAACTTTCGGAACATATTTATGGGAACGATGAAACTTTTTAAGTGTCCCTCGTACAATAATTATTAGAATTTCTCAGATCATTATTTTCTTCTGAGCTACTCGTGCTGTGAATACAGTCATAGTTCCAATAAAATAATATAAAATAACTGTGAAACAATTCATAAACATCTTGCTGATATCTTGAGAACGATCATACAATTCCTTGAAATTTAAAGTTTCGGTACATCCATCCTGTAACTCAGAATAGAAAGCTTTCTTCATCACTGACCTGCATATAAGCTTCTTCTGCGCCTTCTGTGGGTATAATAATATAGTCTCCAAAGTCCACTATGTTTGTATACTCTTCTGCCAACAATAACCTGTGTTGAATTACGTATTATACTGGTATTTGTATACATAGGAACTGATCAAGTTACCTTTTGATGTCGTTTTATCAGTTCTGACCGGATGTGTATATACATGGGAATATCCTCCCTCATGATTGTACCTTGCTGTCGGACATGAATTGATTTCCTACTCGACCACAACGATATATCCTCTGCATGATTTTCTACAGACCACATTTCCAATAATTTCAACAACGAATTAGCCAGCTCGATGAATAAATAATATTGAGTATCAGTTCTTCTTATTACTAGACCTATAAAATTAATGTGATGAAAAAGATTATATTTTTTTCACGATATTCATAAAGAGTGTAAGATATAAATTTTATGTTCAGTTATTTTTATTCAAACTTCTACTAGTTGTTAGGGTTCCTTACCAAAAGGGTGAAAACGGAACCCTATCACTTAGACTTCACTGTCTGTCCGTCCGTCTGTGTGTCTGTCTCACCAGGATGTATCTCAAGAACCGCGACAGCTAGACAGTCAAAATTTTCACAAATCAAGTATTTCTGTTGCCGCTATAACAACAAATACTAAAAACAGAATAAAATAAATATTTAAGGGGGGCTCTCATACAACAAACGCGATTTTTTTGCTCGATATCAATAATGGCAACAGGTAGGCACTTGAAATATTCACAAATTACTGAGTTATATTTTTACTATAATAATAAATAATAAAATTAAAATAAAATAAATATTTAAGGGGGTCACAGTGAATGATACGGAACCCTTCGTGCACGAGTCCGGCTCGCACTTGGCCGGTTTATTTTTAACTCTATAGGTTGGTACATACAGTTTTACGCCAGTTCCGAACGCAAATGGGCCTATAAACCATGTTCATTACCCAGTACAATTTGAAAATTATAATCATTGAAAATTCATGGACATCAACAACATTCATATCTTACCCGGGATTCGAACCTGGTGCCGTCTGTGCCCTAGACTGTTTCTCAACCATATAGGCAACAGACTTTTGAATTTTTTTTCGTTCCAAAAGCAGCTGAAGTTCGAAAAATGTCTTGTTTTTCGAAATCTGCCTATTTCTTCATTGTTTTTTCAATCTAATATTTTAAACATGTAAAGTTTGGATGTAATCCCCGAAACTACTCATCCGATTTCAAAAATTCTGTTACTTATGTTTATAACGGACTTTCAAGATGAGTGTAGGCTATATATTGTCCCTTTGAAATAAAAGAGTTTTTCGTGGCATCAAATTTAACTACTAGAGTTGACGAAAAAAGAAAAGAAGTCTAAAAAAAATCCGGCGACATATATCTTTATGTTAACTTTAATACACAAATTGAACTCCACGTAGGCGAGACCGCAGGACAGCTAGTTTATTATAAAAAAAATTCGTGAGCAGCAGAGCTCCGTCACTAAGGTCGTATTTTTCTCGCGAAGTGAATCGCATCGAGATGCGATCGAACGGAATAAATTGTGGTGTCAAAAACCACGCTCTAATAAGAAAACAAAACAAAAAATCGCAAATAATTATTTATTGAAAAAAATAGAAATTAGAATATAATTTATTTATAATTGGTAAATAGTTGGAAAGGGCCAGTGAAAGAAAACACAGAAATCTATTTCATGTTAATATGGACCTGTATAAGTCCTGATGTTTTACTGTTTTGCTATGGTGCTTAAAATGTTTCATTTTTGAAGACTTTAAAATGTTAAATGTTTTTGTTATGTGTCAAATATTATCCGTAAATAAACTAGGTAAAAATTAATTTTAAGGGAAATTGTCTATTCCAACATCCAAAATTGTCTAATTTTAACAACTTCTTGTACTTCTATTGCTCTATAACGGTATTATAATTGTAAATATGGTTTACGTGTACTTCTCAATTAGTTCTTTGTTCTTTCTGATGGTTATATTATAAACTTATAAAGGAAGATATTATAAAAGATTTCATATCTTTATGTCTAATTGTTTAATCTTTTAAAATAACTGTAATATTACCTGCTCCATAACGTGTCTACAGTTATGAATTTGCCAATACTGTTTTTAGTATCCTGAGGATGACAATAAAACTTGTCGAAACGTCGATATTAACATGAAATAGATTTCTGTGTTTTTTTCACTGGCTCTTTCCAACTATTTACCAATCATAGAAAAATATATGGGTCACAAACAACCCTTTTGAAATATAATTTATTTTATTCACAAAATTCGTGAAATGCATTGCGTAATAATAGCGAAGCATTTCGAGGTGCGATTCGAACGGAAGACGTTGAGGAAAAAGTTGAAACTCATTTCGATATATATCAATAATTTGTTCAAGATTGAAAGCTCTGGAGAGATCATAGGCTTCGCGGACGATACGGCTATCGTTTACAAGGCATCTACCTGGGGGGAGTTAAAAATGACAGTACAAACCGATATTTCTCGTATCAAACATTGGTTTGATCAGAGGCTGTTAATAATCAATTTAGAGAAAACCCAGTATATACCGTTCACATGCTATGAATCCAAGACACCTGATTTTAACTATATAGAAATATGTGAAAAAGGATCGATTTCTCATATGCTACCATCAAAAAGTGTAAAGTACTTGGGTGTACTCATTGATGACCATTTGAGGTGGGATGTCCATATTCAATATGTAATAAAAAAATTACAATTTATTCTGTATAAATGCAGACATCTTTGTCACGCATTGCCGCAGAAAGAATTGAAAATTGTGTATTTTGCACTTGTAGATAGTCATTTGAAATACGGCATCTTGGCTTGGGGTGCAGCACTCAGAAAGCACATAATACCATTGGAAATTCTACAACGAAGATTCCTGAAACTTATGTTACATAGAAAATGGGACTACTCGACAGAACTAACTTACATTGAGTCAGGAGTGTTTGACATCAGGCAAGAATTCAGTTATAAATGTATTGTCAATTATCACATGAGTAGGAAATTTAAAGAAAGCAATCATGAATATGACACACGTGGAAGAAAATTACACTTGATCCCCTTCATGACAAAATCTATAGGACAGAGATCAAATGAGTTCTTGGCACCCAAACTCTACAACAGCATCCCCGATGAACTTAAAAGCATGTCAAGTAAAACATTTAAAAAAAGTTTAAAAAAATTTGTGCTGACCTGCCCTAGGGCATACGTTCATAGTTTGATAGAAACGAGAATATAAATCGAATGAAGTTACATCTGATAAGGTATCCTGATAGGTAAATTTATTTTATTTCCATATCGCATCTCCCATGCAACCAATCTCCAGATGAGGCTGATCCAAACTTCATGCTTTAATTTCAAAAAATTTATTGTATGTTACTGTGAATAATTCAGTTATTGCGGTGTATGTGTGTGGATTGTTTACGTTTTTGATGTTTTTGATATTTTGATGTTTTTTGTGTTTTTGTAATTTTATAATTTTATATTTTATATTTTTAATTGCTACACCGTCTCGGAACAAGTATTCTACTTACCGAGTATATTTACTCATCATAGTATTTAGTATCTTTTTTTTTCTTATCCACTCCCCATTTCATTAATGCTTGTCGTGTGATATTCGATGGGACGTTCTAGTGGAGTATTCATTACTACTATCTTATACTACTTCTATTATAACGTATTGTGTTGCTTGTATTGTATTATTATGTGAGTGAATAAATTAATTATTATTATTTATTATATGGAACGTATTATTCTAATTTGACATCAATCTACGTAGGTACCAAATTTCAACCTCCTAACTGCAGATGCTGTGGAGTTATGCAATTTTCAAAAGCCACTGACAAACAAGTAATATCTACGGAGTTAAAATATCTGGGGTAGTTTTGCCTCGAAAAATACCCCAGATATCAAATTTTGGCTCATTTGATTTGAGGGGAGCCGCTGGGGATGCAAATATGTACTTTGAAGAAAAACATCAATGTAAAAAAAATATCTACATAAAAATGGCGGCGCTGGGATAAATTTACCCAAATTTTGATAGTTTCTTTCTACCCATAGCAAACAGGTCGAGATGCGATTCGAACGGAATAGTCTCCGCGAAGTGCAGCGCGGCGGAGGAAGAAAGTTGAAACAAAGGATCGTATTTCAGAAAATTTTCAAAATACCGAAAAAGCAAGAAATATTTACGTGGAGATGGTGTAGGTTGGAAAAATTTACCCAAATTTTGATAGTTTTGTCTACCCCAGATACCAAATTTCAGCTCTATTAATTTGATGAGAACCGCTGGAGATGCCAATATATAAATTAGAGCTGTGGCAAACCGTATGTATTCGTTACTAAGTAACGAATACTTCATTAGACTCGAAGTAACGATTCGTTACTTTCGAACTAGCATCGTTACTCGTTACTTTCGCATTTTTCCTTTGCGCATGACTTTGAGCATGTATTTGTACTACTGTTCTGTTTATGAATATCATATAAAAAAATTAAAATTTATCTTTGGGTAATAATTATTAAGGTAGATAACCGTGACGTCAGATGTTTAATTTTTATTAGATGTACGAGTGAAGAGATGACCACCACAAGTCACACGAACTTTACTTTACTTTTTTCCTACATATTACATCAGTTAAACACTCACATATTTGATAATAATAATTTTTTTTCAATAAGTATAAAGAAAAACACGAAAAAAAAACAAGACATACCTCTAAAAAAAATTTTAAAATTCAAATCACAAAAAAATTATCATATTCACATACCTTAAAAAAATACCATCGGTATTTTGTCCTCCAGTAAACCATCTACCGAGACAGGATTCTGATTCCGTATTGGAATTATTCAATTACTTGGCTTGTAATCGATGCCTCAAAGACTAACAAATAACTAAATGAACATCAATTTTACCCTAATAAAAGTAATCTGCAGAAACCAATTTATGTGAAATTATTTTATTTCAAAATGTTATATAAAATAAGGCTCAAATCTCAGAAGCAATTGAACAAAGAGTTAATATAAAGGGGAGATGAACAATTTGAAAATAATGAGTTTTGAGTCTTGAAATTATTACAAAATAATATCCTCTTTGGATAACTCTGTTGAATAATTTGAAAAAAAAACCTAAAAAATTCAAAAGCCGTTATTTCAGTAATAATATGCATCAATGGTGTTTCCTACAAATATGCCCATGAATTTTATTGTAACTAATAAAATGCAATCAGCTATCTATAACCCTAGCCTACAGGAAAGTGTCCTATAATCCAATAAATCATACTAAATATAAATAACGACACATAAATATTAATGCAATAAGAAATATGAGCTTAAATCTTTCAAATTATCGTTATATTATACGGAACTAACGAATCTTATACGAAAGTAACGATAACGAATGTAACGAAACATACGAAACTAACGTATATACGGTATATCTGTAAAGTAAACTACTAACGAATCTTATACGAAAGTAACGATAACGAATGTAACGAAACATACGAAACTAACGTATATACGGTATATCTGTAAAGTAAACTACAAACGAATCTTATACGAAAGTAACGATAACGAATGTAACGAAACATACGAAAGTAACGATAACGAAAACTAAGCGTTCAAATCTTTCCTTATACGGAAGTAACGAAAGTAACGAATACTTAGTAACGAATACTCTATCATAAAGTAACGAATACATACGGGTAACAAACTTTTCGTTACTTTTATAGGCCTAATATAAATTAAAACACGAATATTTATTTAAAAATTAAAGATACCTATGCCTAAAACTATATCCTACTCGACTAATACCTACTAAGCGTTGTTGGGCATACCCGTGATATATATTCGGATATGCGTATTGTTTTCATTTTATTTATATAAATTCAAATAAATATAAACATGTGACCATAATATCAGTGTTATTGAATATTACGTATGATTTGGAAGTGGAAAATTAATATTTTGAAAATAATCTACTAACCTTTCGTACAACGATAATCGGTGATCAGAATGAGTAATTAAATTATACAAATTTTTTAACATTCTTAATTAAACCGTTCCAACCGGTTATCCCTGAACTCCTCTTGCCCTCATAATTTTTTTTATTACTTTTATTTAATATTGCAATTTAATTATTTTTATTTTTCACTTGTATATTATATGTTTATTTCATCTTGAATACAGTCGCTATAAACACACTCATTAAGCCCTAGGGCGTAATGAGCAGGCGTTATGGATCATAACGCCTGCTAATTGTACGAGGAGAAATGAAGCAATTTTCATTGATTAAATACTTCATAATCCTTGTCGTATACGACTCTGGATTTCTCTGGCAATGAATTATTCGCAGCTTTGGCTGCATTTTTTTATGATATTCTTGGGTAAATTCATTTTCATTTCCATTATTTCTATAAGACTACACAAAGAGAGCAGCAATGACATTCACTAAATTTGATGACAAAAATATTCACGAACGTCAAAATATCAACAAATGACATGCCTACTATGAGAAGGAAAATAGAAAGTATAGGGAGCAATGAACCGATTTTAAAATCGTTTTTTTATTATAATGAAATAATTTTTTCGTGAAAAATAAAATCTTGTATGCACCACATAAGTTACTAGATCCTAACGCCCGGAGGGAAACATTGGGCCCGAGGGCCTTTGGATCGAGGGATGAATGTTGCCCGATGGGTGTTAGGATCTAGTAACGCATATAGTACATATATATACGCACTTGGTACATAAATAACTATTTCGCTCCTCATTTCTAGATAGTTTTATTTCCATTTATTAAATTAATTGTTTGATTTTCTCAATCTCCTTATTTGATTACGACTTTCTAGGATTATACATTGTCTGAAATTTTTAAAGTGTCATAAGATGATATGTTTGTATGGTAGTATCTAGGAAAGACTATGTGACAACATAAGTGACAATTTGAAAAAACCAACTTTTATATATAATAGAAACTTGAATCCCATCATATATCTATTGAGAAGGTATCCTTTTTTATATGCTAGCATATATCAAAGATAAGTTGAAGCTAATTGTCATACTTATGAGTCATGACTTATAATATATAATAATATTAAATATATTACCTATGATTCTGTTCGGAAAATAAGAATGTAGTAGGAAGGTCATCAAAGTATTATGTATTATGCCAATAATATAAAATTATAAATATATTTTCTCATAGCAATAACAGTAACCACCCACATTTCAAACGGTACTGAGGTTAGAATATTACAAAAAGATATTAAAGCATATTCAGTTTGTATGCCGACGTTGAACTTTGACAATAATGAAAATCATTTCTACAATAAGGCAACCTTCAGATGCTCTGTGAATGCAGCATCAATGACAAGTCTGGATATGTAGAACATGTTATATATGCCCTCAACTTATATATAAACTGATGCATTAGTAAAAGAACTCTAATATTCATATAATATTGCAAATATATATTACGTAATTAGTCATACACTGTTATAGAACAAATTCAAAAGACACTTGTTTTATATACCTACCAGCTTGGAAGATCATGTGATGAATTTTGATTATTGAATCACTCCCCCTGTTTTTATTATGCCGTGAAGAAATAAGGTTGTTCAAAGAGAGAAACAGCTTTATTGTCCTTTAAAATTACAAAATTTTGTCGACAAAGCACATACCTATAAAAAATTGAAAATAAAATTTAACAATGATAACTAATTAAACAAAACACACTTTCAATCGTTGAACAAAACAAGAATCTATTAAATAGAAGAACAAAATAGAAAAACATTTATCAGTCAATTATGTATAAACATATGTTAAGAATCAACATATTTGTCAACTAAACTTATTACACAGATATAAAATTTTGTATATTACAAAAAAAAAACAAAACATTAATATATGTTGCTACTAAATGTGGATCTCAAGGGTCTATGTTACATTGTGAAATTCAGTTACAGAATAAAATTCTGCCACTGAGTAAAATGGTCTCTCCAAAAGAAAAGCCTTAGTTGAACTTCGGAACTTTTTGTACGTACTCAAGGATTTTAGCTCCAATGGTAGATGATTGTATAACTTTCCGGCAATGTAGGTAAAGGAGTTTTTTGTTAAGAGGGAGGTGGGCGTTATTGAATAAATATAGGTATCTGAATTTCTTGTGGGATATCTATGATTTGGTCTTTCTGAAAAGTTATGAATGTGTTTGCGAACCAAACAGACGGATTCGAATATGAATAGTGAAGGAAGAGTTAGAATTTTAAATTTTAAAAGTAGAATTCGCAATGTGTCCTTCTGCTCAGATCAAACATATAACGAACTGCTCTCTTTTGCAATCTGAAAACAGACTCAAAGTGGAAGAGGCTGCATGAACCCCAATATGGCAAACCATAACGAAAGTGTGATTCGAATAAAGAAAAGTATGTCGACAACGCAGCAGAAATTGAAAGCTCTCTAGAAACCGTTTTAATGGCGAAACATGCAGAAGATAATTTTTTTGTTAATATGTCTATATGAGTAGATCATTTGAGCGACTCATCAATATAAAGACCTAAAAAATTCACTGAGTTCACTGTTTGAATTGTTTTATTGTTTAGGGTAACAGGTTGTAGGGTTCCTCTGTAAGACATTACTACAGTTTTATCTGTGTTGAAACGAAGTCCATTTGAATCAGACCAGGCCTTAATAGCCATCAAATCATTACTTATGATTGACCGTAAGGCTTGTATATCAGAGTTACTCCAAGTTACACTGGTGTCATCAGCAAACAAAGTAATTCTACCACTTATTTTCAAGTCCACAATATCGTTGATGAAAAGAAGAAAGAGAATTGGTCCTAAAACCGAGCCCTCCCCACTGTCTATTGGTAGATTTATTGATTTAATTTTTAGAAATATTACTTCCACAATATCTCTGTACTATTCTAATGCCATACCGAGGATTGTGAGTTCGAGTCCCAGCTTGCTCTTTGAATGTTGTGCATGTCCAATGAAATTTAGAGGTTCTAAATATGATTAACTGTTGGGTAATGACTCCGTTTCAAGCCCACCAGCCGCTCAGAACCGGCATAAAAATGTAGGTCCCTTGACCTACAGTTTTCTGCAGTTTACACAAAATGCTATACTAGAATTGATTTTAAGTATTTTTATATGAATTGATCACTCAAGATAGAAACCGATTCAAATAATTGTTATTGATTGGT
>JARQZK010002890.1:152500-167500 GCA_030704885.1 Cynegetis impunctata
GTTAGCGAGCCGCATGCGGCTCAGTAGAATCATACTTGTGGCTCTTGAGCAATTTAATAGTAAGTACATATTGAAACATTAACTGCAATATTGCAATAATTGGCAAACAAATAAAATAATCCTACACATACATCAGATTAACTACATGTTTCACAGCAGATAACGGTGTTATTTTTTCTAATACATAATATCAGTATATGTATTTATCTTTAGCTTGATTTTAAGAGATGCAATAGCATTCAACACATCGTTTGCTGTTACGGGGTGGAAAAAGAAAGTATTTTCCACCATAGGCTGAACTGTACCTACATGATACTGATGGCAATTAATTTCCATAATGTTTCTGCAAACTTATTTTATTTATGTTAGAAAAATGCTCACCGAATACCACAGCTATATCGGCCGGTTCGGATAATAGAGAGTCATTTATTTGAAGCTTAATAGATTTTGCCTTACTCAATATTCGTCCATTCTGTCGGTTTACAATATTATCTTTCTCCTTCTGCACCGACATTTACATGAAATTCTTGTCTAAGCACGTGGCGTATACTCTCATTAAAAATTCATTTTACTCGTGAATAAACACGTTTATTTCCGTATAGTTTCTGAATCTTCAATACGATATTAAATATAGTAACCATGGCAAGTGAACTAACAAGTTTCTTAAATGAAATTGACAGTGATAATAGTGGAAAATTGATTAGCAAAATAAAATTAAATACTTGTACATGGTTAATATTGTTTATAAAACTTACCTAATATGAATTCGGCACCCTCAATATATTACTTATTTATTTTTATTATTATTATATCAATAATTATATTATAATGTCGAATCCGAAAGAAATTCGTTCCTACCTGTCCTACCCTGTCCCATGACACCACATTTTTTTTATATGGAAAGGAAATAAAAATCTGATAATGTTTCAAGTCAGTGGCGTAGATAGGGGGGAGGGACCAAGGGGATCAATCCCCCCCATGAGCCTACGAAAATTATAATAGAATTGAATAAAAGTCTTCGTATCTACGTATTTAAGTATACATAAAATTTACTAAGCACTAGCACTTCTTTTGCCATAATGTATGCAATTATATAAAAATTATCTAGACATATTTTTATGACGTATGTGCAGTAGAGTATTCTATAATTTCCGTGCTTCGAGCAGGCATACCAATCAGAAGCCACGAAAAGTACGCTCGCTATAATTATGGACACATCGAGCACATGTAAAGTAAATACCAACTCATAATAATTTTAACATTGTAATAACCAAGAAATCGAATTGTTTTTCTTATTTTGGGTGGAGTAAGTAGAAGTTTTGAGCATATTTTATTCAATGTTTTATTAGTAACTTTAATCAGTCACTATGAGCAAAAACGTGTTTGAAAAAGTTCAAAAGGCTCTAATGAAAAATTTTTATTTCGAAAGGAAGAAGTCAACCAAAATCTTCTCTGACGTCTTCTCCTTCTAAATTGTATACTATACCTACTATTAAACAAAACTACTCGGACTTTTGTTGAATAGAGTAGTGTTATATCTAAAGCACGAGCAGTTTTGTTTAATAAAGAAGTATAAAATTCAAAAAGAGAAGAGGTGCGAGGAGGTATTGGTTGACTTCTTCCTTCGTAAATAAAATTTTCAATTTCAGCTATTTGAGCCCTTTTAAACACGTTCTTTGGTCCTAGTGATCAAGTAAATTCCTGTTTACATTCGAGGAGCGTGACTTCTGCTCGTAGAAGATTAAAAATCAATTTTTAATATTTCGAATATTTTTGAATATAGAGTAGGTATCAAAATATGAGCTTCTTGAAAATTAGGACTAGCTCTTGGTTTAGATTGTCAATTTAATCACTTCATAATATTTTGAAGTTAATAAAAATTGTCGAGTCAGTAAACATTTTGTGTGATGGTGTTCAATCCATTTCTGGGCTTCTACATCATGGATTTTGGAGAAAGATTTACTAATCATGAGAATATATTAGCAGGATTTTCGGTGCTTTCCAAGCATGATTCATACGAAATTGACAAAGCAGCTGATAAATTCATCAAAACTGAGGAGTTTTATCAAACATTTCTTTCTACCACACCTGCTGTTCTCGGATTTTTTTTTCCGAATATCAATATGTTGGTTAGAATATTAGCTACGTTGCCGGTATCGACGTTTGAAGCGAATAAAAACGATTCAAAGGCGCACTATAAAAAAAAGTGAGTTTCTAATGACTCCTCTGACTATATTGAATTCATTGCAAATTGAAAACTCATGTTTGCCTCATTTTTTGTTATTGAATGGTTTGGCTGCTCTGGCAATTCATCGTGACATTGGAATCACAACTGATAAAATCAAATGAATTTTCAAAAGAACGCCAAAAACTCTAAGTTTATTTCTTCCAATTTAATTAATTTGAATTTTTTGCTATTTAAATAGATTTTTCTGCTTATTCTGTACTACATGAAAGATTATTTTCATCAACAAAAATTGAACTATAGAAGAAAAACTCATGGAATTTTACACTAAGTCATATCCCCCCATCGCAAAAAGCTATGTAAGCAACTGTTTCAAGTAGGTATAATAACTGATAATTCCATGTAAAAATAATTTAAAACTCGGTATTGGAAACAGCTTTCATTCACTGGAATTGTCAATTCTTCTTAATAAGTATTGATCACCGTAGTGATAGGAAATGAAAGACATTCCTATAAAATCCCGTCCTAACTAGGATATGACGTCTCCAAAGCACATTTTGTTAGTCGCGAAACGATACCAGAGTGACGCACATGTTTCTGACAGATGTGGAGGTCATTGTCGTCACAGACCCCCTACATCCTATGCATTAATAACATTTTTTAGGTAATGTACGCATTTCGGGCAATGGCTCCAACGTGATCTGGTTTCTTAACAAAATAATTAACAAGCTTAAAATTGTAGTAAACAGAGGGTACTCCGCCAGTCCTTCAATCTGATAATTGGGCGGTTTTAAATATACCGTAACTGGGATTTTTCAAAAGCAGCGTCGTGAATGAAGGCTCATCTCGTTGCCGTCGTTACTCGGCTCATATACTTGTAAAATAGTTTTTTTATAGCTATTATTTCGGCTAGCAAAATAACTCTGAGCTTAATCGATGCGAATTATCATTGTCCAATTTGGAGCGTGGCGTCTATTTAATGAAATATTTGAGAATCTTTCTAGCTTAGTTTGGTTTATCTTCTGTAAGTTTGTTTCACCAACACGTTTTTTATGCGTTTTAGAACTTTTAGACAACGATTATGTATGTATGTATATATATATATATATATATATATATATATATATATATATATATATATATATATATATATATATATATATATATATCTATATATATTTTTATATTATATATATATATATATATATATATATATATAAATATATATATATATATATAAATTTATATATAAAATTTGGGTGAATGTTTCCAACCGCCGCCATGTTAACGTAAATATTTCTTGTTTTTTCGTGGTTGTTTCAACTCCCTTCCTCAACCGCGCTGCACTTCGTGGAGACCTTTACGTTCGTATCTCGACCTGCTTTGTTATCAGTACGAGATGCACTTAGCGAATTTTTCATTTTTTCCAATAAAATAAATTATTTTCATATTTTAATTACGGTTTGCCATAAAAGCATAACCTTAAAGGTTTTTCAGTACGTGATGCAGTTCGCGAATTTTCTTTTTCGAATAAATTACTTTATTAGGTATTTTTATTTCAGTTTGCTATTGAAGCGTCCTTCTTAAAAATCATAATAATTTCCTTTCGAATCTTGACACGATGCACTTCTCGCGAAAAATTCTACCTCAGTGAATGAGCTCTTCTGCTTACGAGATTTTTTTAACTTCAATGAGTCTTTTTCCAATATCACAAATGTCGAGTCAGATAATAAATGGCTATAATTTCTTATGAGAAGATATCAAATACATACAGTAAGTTTGCAACTATGCAGACTCTAGACTATAGTTTACAGTTTTGTTATTCAAATGCACGTTTGGTTCAACGTTTCACTATTATTAAAACTTATCACCAAGTATTTTATAATTTTCTTCATTTAAGCTACATCTAAGAAATTTGGCTTCGTACTTTTAATCTCCTCAATGCGTTCTAGTATGTTCAGTGAATTTACATTCGTCTAAACGGTAATTTTCTCATGAGATGATGTATCGTGACCAATAAAGTTATAGAACATCGTTCTGACAATAATTTTAAAGAATTATTATCATGAAGCTCTTTTTCAGAAGAGCTAAACAAATCCTTTTTCACCCCGAGACGAAGCTAAAGGGGTTATAGCAACAACGTTATACTCAAGACGTTGTGGGTTATAGTCTCACGACAAAAAGTTGGGATCTGGTCCGATTTTAAAAATTCCAACGGATATCGATAAAACACATATGATTTCATAAGAAAAGTGTTTTCAGAAACTTTTTCCCAAGAAGAATAAAAAAATTATAGCGTTTTTTAGATAGGCATTACGACATGCACATGCGCTGAGGGGTTTTATCATTCCTAGTGCTACGCAGTGGGTGTCCGGATTTTTTAAATTAAATAAAGTTATAGTCTATACAAAATTTTGCGTAACTAGGAAACGGTTCTAACAATTGAGATGAAGTTTTTTATTTAGATAGGGTTCTGCCTTATAAGTTTACCTATTTAGTTGAAATGCAATTTTACACAAAAAACTATTCATGGAAGCTTCCTTTCAGCTCTCATGCTGACAATTTTATATAACGCCATCTCTTAAATATGTGTGGTACTGATATTTTTGCCCATTGATGATAATCACTTTGGCGCTATGTGACGTTCAAATGTTAAATATTTTTATTTGTGTTATTTGTAGTCAATATGTGCACATCACAATACCTTGAAAACTTTGGAAGAAAACATTTTAATTCAATTTAGGTTCGTATTTGAATATAATTTCGGCGAAGTACTGTCGCCCATGTACTGGAATATTTAATATACCGTAGAACGGGGCTATTGTAGACTTTTTTTTCATTATTTTTAATATTGCAGAAAGAGTAATTAAGAATAATCTATTTTGATATGCTTTTTGGATAGGTTTATATACGACCAAATATTATTCTATGATGAATAGGTCCCCATTCTTACAGGGTGCTGAAACAAAATTGTTTTAGGCCCGTCTAAAATAGCCTCGTGGGTCGGGGATATTTTAGAATCTTTAAGAATAACGCATAAATTATAGTTACCTCGTATATGGGGTTAAATTGAAAAACATACATTTTTAAATCAAGAATAATAAAAGGTATATAGCATTGATAATTTGAAGAATGGGGTGATTTTTGAAGACCGGGGGGGATATTTTGGAATGATTAATAAAAAAACGCCATCCAGAATAGCCCCGATCTTCAAAAGGGACCATAAAAAATATTGGAGTAGCATAATGTTTATACTTTTTTTGCACAATGATACTAACATCTACAACACCATTTTTTTTATATAAAACTTCAACTGCTAATTAACTCTCACCCACGACGCACTAGCACTGAAAGTTTTGACAGGCTCAATATTTGTTTTGATTTTCCCCGCCTCACTTTCCAATGTCTAACAGACATTACCACGCTTACGAATACTGAAATCATCAAAAGTCTGAATGCGTAAGGTTATGTACTATACTATTACAGTGTAATTTACGCGGAATTGTGTTTCACCTTAACAGGATTGCCAGATGAAGTTACAGGTTATGAATTCTAAAATATCCCCGCATTTCCAATTTAGCCCCGTTCTACGGTATTTTATGTAAGCAGTTTGTAGAAAATGTGAAGATTTAGAATGAAGACCAAACAAATTTAATAAATTTAATAGTTTGAAATCTGAAATCATTATTTACAGTTTCGACTATAGTGCGGCTATTTCCATGTAATAAATCACATATAATCAAATGCATTGTGAAATTATTCCATAGTTTTTGATTATCTATAAGTAGAAAAACAGCACAATCTAGCCAAATAATTACTTACATATTTTAATTGAAAGTTTCTTTAAATGGATAAAACTTTTTGAAACAATGGTTAATAATAACAATTTATTATTTGTTGAAATAAATGTGTACATTATTATTACTAACCATTGTTTCAATATGACTATTAATTAAAACCATGTACTATGTGAACTATTTCTAATCTCTTGATAATTATTAGCAATAACAGGCTTGTTGAATCTTAAAAAACTCGATTTTATTAAAAAGTTGACGTTTCGCCACGACATTCGTGGCTTTATCAAAACTTTTTTATACGAATGTCGTGGCAAAACGTCAACTTTTTAATAAAATCGAGTTTTTTAAGATTCAACAAGCCTGTTATTGCTACTAATTATCAAGAGATTATATATATATATATATATATATATATATATATATATATATATATATATATATATATATATATACAATTGCAATATGGGAAGCGATTTCATTATTTCATCAAATTTCAACAATTAGTTCCTGAAATACCAACATCCATCACTTTAGCTTTCTAGAGGAAGAAATATACCACATTTGGAGAAACCTCAAGGCTACATAATACTTAAAGAGACTTAATTCATTAGTACCAATAGTTATCATCAAGTTAATCATCTGAAATAAAGTATACACATAAAGCCTGAAGAATCATCGAATTAAGTGGCATACATATAGAAATTCTTTACTGTTTTATTAATGAAGCAACTGAAATATACGTACGATAAAATGACAAAGTGTTAAGACTTTGCACACAGCTATATTTCGCGGTTACAAATTTTTGAGTTATCTCAGATTCTATCATTTGGATTTAATTATCTTCAGTTTGCGTGTACATTCTTGAAAGCTTCACCTCAGGTTGTTAGTAAAATTATTCAATTAAATTTATTACCTCGTCTTCGGATAATTTATTGGAAAATTAAACTGTCATAAGATTTTTCTCTAATAGAATATGAATGTTGTTTCAGTAAATTTAGTAAATATTCTGCATAACATCTACATTTTGGCTATACCTGAAGGATTCGAAGTTTATTTGTTATATATAACTTAATGTCTTATTGGTAGTTAGAATTGAAATAATTTTATGTTTAATTCTGTGTAGTCAGGTAGTTCATTCATTCTATGTTAAAAAAATATTTCATTAATTCAAGTTTAGATAGTAAAGAGTTCAAACACTGTAAATATAACAATATTTCTGATTATAACCAGAATTTAATAAAAAACTAAGCGAAATGGTAATTATTTTTGATTATTTTTTTTTAAACATTGAATTGATTTGGCATTTACTTGGTGAAAGTTCATATTCATAATTTTATAAAGAAATAAACGATTGTGAAAAATTCTATATAGGACGTACAATTATTAGAAATTTCAGAACTCCAATACACGAACACCAACGTAGCTATATTGAGCAGAAAGCTAACTCTAATTATGCGTGTCATCTTATTCAAGAAAAACATACCTTTAATCATAATTATAAAATATTACAGTTAGAAAATAGTTTCCACAAAATCAACTGTTGGGAATCCCTTTACATCAATAAATTAAAAAATTCCGGAAACCTAGTTAACGACCAGATTGAAGTAAACCCTTCTCCTCTTCTTAATCTGTTCAATGTACCTACTAATAGCTCTGAATGAATTGCTTATTGTTATTTAGTTTCTCTAGGAACCCCTCTGTTATATTCAATTTTTCGTATAATTAGATTGTTTTGTAATACCACCATTTAGTACGAGATGAAATCAATGTTATGACGAAACGCGTTTACTCAATAGATTTTTATTTCAACCTGTGAAAAGTTAGTTTTTATTTCTTTATATTTTTTTTTTACTCAATCAGTATATTTTCAATATATATTTTCAATTCAACTAGCCTTACCTCTAAATACAACACATATAACAAACAAATTAGTACAAATTTGTGAAATATCTGCATTTTTTTCAAGGAATACATAGTTATTTACACGAAAGGTCAACAGTTCTGCAATAAAACTTCCCACATAAACACATATCACCAGGAATTACGATTTAATACTGTTTAACTGATCATATTCATGTTGAACAAACCTATTTCAAAAGTATAATGAATAAATAAAATTGAAATTCACTGACTATAAGATTCCGGTATTTGTCTTTTCTTTAAACGCTTACTAAAACAACCAGTTACATGTTTTAAGTGAATTTGCTCATTTCGATTTCCCGAACTCTTTGAATGTAATCTATGCTTGAGGTAAGAGTCCACTGAAACGTTTAGATATATATATATATATATATATATATATATATAATTATATAATATATATATATATATATATATATATATATATATATATTAGGGTGCTTCATTTTTAGGCAACATTTTTTTTCTTCAAGTTCCGGCTGAAAATCTCGTAATGTATGGAAAAATAAAATTTTTGAGCATATTACGAGACCTAAATTCACATTTTAACCCACTGCTAGAGAACTTTATCCATTAAAATAACATTAAAAAATGATTTTTTTTAACTGAGATTAAATTCTCGCACATCACTTGGTGAAACATCATAAAGAATAAAGTATAAACTTTAAAATAAAAACATTGGCTTATGTCACAATATAAAAAATATTTAGATACTGTATTTAGCAGTAACGAAAAGTCGACACCTTTCGAGTTATGAACTCGAAGACTGACTACAGGAGAGTATTGCACCGTAATTTATAAAACAGACAAAAGCAAAGGTGATACCTGAAAATCAATTTTTCGTTTACAAGGGGTAATTATTTCGAGAATTTCAAGAAGGTCAAGGCATTTTCCTTTATTACCTGAATGTAACAATTTGGTTTTGTTGAAATCCAGGAAGTGATTGAATTTTATACAATGTTCAGGGAAGCCAGTGGTATTTTTGTTTTGTAATATTGACTTTTTATGTTCTTCAACACGAATATTTAAATTCCTTCCTGTCTGTCGAATATAGAAAGCAGGACATTTGTCGCAAAATATTTTGTAAATACCACCATGTTCTCCGATACTAGATTTTTCTTTATTATTGACCAAGAATGACTTCAAGTTTCTTTTATTTGTACAGAATTGTTCTAAAGTTATTTTTCGATAGTCTGTTACAAATTTTGCTACTCAAATTAGGCACATAATTTATTGGGAAGTATTTTTGTTCTTCATTAATAGTGCGTGGGGTATATTGAATGCAACAGATACTTTATTCGTTTTTTCCCAATGAGCTTGTCGATAAGACTTTCATTGTAATTGTTATTGATGGCTAATAATTTAATTGTATTAACTTCAGTTTGAAAATTTGTTTCCGATAATGGAACAACCTATGTATGAACGAATGAAAACCACTGAGTTTTATTTTAATGTGTTGGTTACTGTCGCTGTGAATTTAAGTATCTGTGAAAGTTGGTTTTCTATAAATGTTGAAAGTAAGAGAATTCAAATTCCTAGCAACCGGAACGTCTAAGAAATTCAAGGTACCGTTTTCGTTTTCTACTTCTTTTGTAAATTGAATCGAGTTGTAGAAAGTATTTATATATTTAAGGAAATTATCTAACTGCCTATCTGATTTTTTATATATTTTTCCTTCTGCTCACACATTTTCTTGGAAATTTTGACTCATGGATTTTTGTTATAGGTATAATATCCTACCAACCTTGAGTTTTTAACTTCAACGGGATTGACGAAAAATGTCATTTAAGCTGCATTTTCATAAAATAGCAGTAAATTGAGTTTAGTTGCTAAACTATTGAAGATATTAGCTGTTAGAGCCACTTAAAACTTAAGATTAACGAAAAAATCTATTTTTCTCAATATTAATTTTTAAATTTTTTGAAATCAAAAAAGTAGTTATCGTTGTGAAATAACTGATTCAAAAAATGTTTGATGCCATAAAATTTCAAAAAATTAAATGACACAAATTTTTCATTCAACTTTTCAACATGGATTTCATCATAAATAAGTTAATCTTGAGTTTGAAGTAGCTTAAGCAGCTAAACTATGAGAGCTACAAATTTGTTATCTCCAATAGTTTAGCAATAGTTCAGCAAATAAACGCGATTTACTGCTATTTTCATGAAAATTCAGCTTGGATGACATTTTTCGTCGAACCCGTTGGAGTTACAAACTCGAGCCAATGGGTTTTTTTGCAGGATATTATACCTATAACAAGAATCGATGAGTCGAAATTTCCAAGAAAATTTTTTTTCTGGGTGAGCGGAAGGAAAAACGTATTTTAATGGATAAAATTCAAAATTCTCCAGCAATGAGTTAAAATTCGAATAAAGGACTCGCAATATACTCAAAAATTTTGTTTTTCCATATAATATACAAGATTTTCAGCCGGAACTTGAAGAAAAAAAATGTTGCCCAAAAAGGAAGCACCCTAATATATATATATATATAATATAATATAATTATATATAATAGTATATAATATATATATATCTTATATATATATATATATATATATATATATATATATATATAATAGATAAAAATCGAGTTTTTTAAGATTCAACAAGCCTGTTTATTGCTAATAATTATCAAGAGATTATATATATATATATATATATATATATATATATATGTGTGTATATATATATATATATTATATATGAGCTGATCACAATTTATTAATTATAAGCAACATTAACTACTTTTTGCACCCCAAACCCTCCCAAATTGAGTGCTTATATTGATGTTAGGAAAGTACATTTTGGCGGTATTTTTGGTCTTCTGTATATTGATTTAGAGGGTTGAAATCAGGTAAGAGGACTGAGTTAATAAAAGGAAAGTAACCTTAGGAGGTTTCAATAATTTTTCTTAATCGCTAATTTTTATGGTTTTTCTCGTGAGTTTGAAAGTTTTGCAGAACTCCACAAAACCAAAATGAGGAAAACATACGAACTTAGAGATGAAGCTCCACTGCCTCGAAAATGACCTGAAAACGAGAATCGTAATAAATATTCTTGTACAGAAAGTTTAGGAATGGATTTCTACTCGGTTCAAATTCAACAAATTTTGTGAAAAATCGAACGAGTTTTGCGAAGGAATGAAAAGAAAGCTGGTCAAGCATTTATACATTTTTAGGCAACAAAAAACAGCCTGTGGTAGAAGTTCATAGATATCATAGCCCAAAGTAGAGTGGTGTATATTCACGTTGTAGAAAAACACACAAAGTCGTCTTCACAAATTTGTGGAGACGACTTTGTGTGTTTTCCTACAACGTGAACAAAAAACAGGTTTACAATTTTCTGTACTCTGACCTAGACTTTTTCAACTTGTACTTACAGTGATAGATATAGAGAAAGATTCCATGGGAATATCTTAATTTATATCCTTGCAATGATGCAATGCTTTATACAGCTCATCACTGTCTGTACTTTTAATCTAACTTACAAAAGACATTCTAAATGGACCTCTTGGAATCAACACAAGATTTACTTCAGACCTCACTTTCTTTCAGGTATTCTTCCATCAATTTAGTAAACGTAATTGAAGAAGTTTAACATGAACCACGTATTGTATATCACATAAATTAGAGCCTATACATTTTTGATATCATATTCATTTTGCTCAAATGACAATTATAACCGAATATTGATACATGAAATGTATGCAAAAAAAAGTGTAGAATGGTCAATATTTGTAATGGAAATCTACAGAAGTAGTAGGCCTTTTTTTATTATGGTGTGGCCTCCACTCCAGTGGGGTTTCCTAGTGAGCTCGTTCTATTAGAACATACGCTCAGCAACAATATGAATTAGTGTACAAATAATTATATCAGAAATTAGTGAAACTTCTCTGCGACTCAGGAGCTACCAAAGGTGATTCCACGTCCGATTGAAGTCATGTTTATTAAGTTATATTCTTAAATTGGTCTTCTTTAGGAAATCGTAGATCATCAGATATATGTTCATGTTATTACTAGCAATTATTGTATCACAATTTATGGGGCCTGATTTCAGGCATCCATAAATTCCAGTGAATAATTCTCTTCTATTATCTTCGTACAAGGGACATAGCATGAAAATGTGTTCCAGTATTTCTTCTTTTCCAGATTGGCATAGGGGATTTTGTCGCAAGCCTATGCGAAACATGTGTTTACCGAAAAGGTAAAAAAGTGCAACTAATTATTAAGTTATAGTAGTACTAGTTACTTGGAACACAATAAGTCGCTCTAGTGAAACACATATTACCTGAAAATATTTCTCGAAAACCTTCTGATTTTCTCACCGTACTGATTTTTATACGAGTCATCGCGAAACAATAGAAACGGTAAGCCAGTTTGCGTGCCGACGCGCGAAGAAGATGAACTCAGGACGTCCGGGGCAGGTCAACTCTTGGAGCCGGGGGTCAGTGGTCATTCCCGTGGCCAGGTTGGCGTGGGAGCTATCGCACGGCTTCCATTGTTACCCGCGCGCTCATTGTCTTTCTGAATCTATGAACAATTACGCCGTGGGTTACAGCCCCGCCGGATACGCCACTTTCTTAATCGTCTACTAAATAGTGCTTGGTTATGTTCGACGGCGATGAACCGATAATTATAAACGCCGATTAAGACGGTGAGTTTCTTTGACGCGAATATAGACGAAACGATATTATTTGTGGGAGACTTTATATCCAAATACATCCAGAGAGGTTTCATAATTGTCGAAAATATATGACAGCTGGTCATTTAGATAATCTTAGGTTAGGTTAAGTAGATAATCATAAACTTTGATGACTATGGTCTGTCCAGCTAGAGTTTGCGTGCACGTCATCAATTGTATATGACTTCGATCGTGAACACTGTTGCCAGATATTATAAATAATCTTAAATCTAATTAGCTGACCCAATTTTCAACAAAAATGAGATATATCAGATGCTTGTTCGACATGGCGCGCATTTTTAGTGGTAAATTCGAATTAACCATTATTTTTCTACCAGAAGTGTCACTCTTTATTCCTCGATCGATGAATCGAACTTTTACTTACAAAATCTTAAGAACTAGGGTATCTCGGCGACTGTCAACAAACGTGAAATGCCGATTGCCCACGCATTGGTCGAGAAGGTCTGACAACATTGCAAATTTTGAAATAAAATGACAACTAAACAACAATTCAACTTATTTTCATTACCCGGAATGTTAATTTGTTTCAAAGATACATACGATTTGATATATTAAGGACAGAATATTTGTCGAAATGGATGATCTGGCCACTTACACCATATAACTACTTTTTCAGAAAATTACTTACAGATAGCTAAGAATTCTGAATGTTTAAAATTTTATTTATTTGGTTAGGCAGCATTGGGTCGTTATTTGCGCATGACTGTGACGTGCAAGACAACTCTTGCTGGACAGACTATACCTACTTTCTTAGGCGCGAAATTACACGAATCGAGATTATTTGTGAAATAGCAATAATAATAATAATAATAATACTAAATATTAGTCATACGTTGGCTGAAACAAGCATGTACACGTCATAATAATATAAATGGAATCTATAAATACACACATAAATGAGAACATACTAACATATCTACAACTTAAGTTACAAACACCAGCAAACAACTATGTGGAACAAAACTCTTCGAATGAATACAATGCATGACTAGAAAACGCTTTAGCTCTTTTTTGAACTTTATAATACTACTACTATTTATGCTAGTAGAAAATGATGTCAATTTATTATAAACAGTAACAGACACATATTTGGGACTTTTTCATATAAAGTACTCCTGTGCTTAGGAAAAAGTGATTTCAAATCATTTCTTGTATTATATGTAGCACCCAATCTCGCAAAATAAGCAGAATTCTGTTTAGAGTACATTGTCACTTTGAGGATACATATCGAGGGCAGGGTAAGTATACCATGGCCAACGAAATACTTCCAACATGACTCAGTAGGATGCAGGCTAAACAAGAGCTGAATTACTCTTTTCTGTACAATGAATACCCACCTCCAACCTGTTTATATATCCCATAATAATGTTTGGAAAGTGAGGTGCGTGTGAACCATAGCTACAAGATCTGTGAGTGCCATACTGGACCGCAGCTGGAGAAGAGCTAAATATCCACTACTCAGTCTTTTGCAAACATGATTTGTGTGAGTCTCCCACCTCAATTCACAGTTAAGAAACAAACGAAATATGGGGTCTCCCCGTCAATAACATTCAACTAGTTATCACGTGATAGCCTACCATTGTGCAGCTGTAATTGCACCGTTTGGCTTGCATTGAGGATTAATCGGTTGCGCTGATACCACGACTTCATCGTATCAAACACTTCAACAATTTCTACCTCGATTTCCCAAATGATCCCGACGAACATCATCATTTATGAAAATATAATGAGCCACGAACAAACAAACATAACAGTACAGAACTATGTTATAGAAAAAGTCGAACACTATGTGTACTTGGGTCATGATATCAGATTAGGGAAATCAAACCAGGATGCTGAAATAAAAAGAAGAACACAACTAGCATGGGCCGCTTTCGGTAAACTTACATATATCTTGAAGAATAGTTCTATTCCCATAAACCTAAAAAGAAAAGTATACGACACTTGCATATTACTAGTGTGCACCTACGGAGTAGAGACCATGTCCCTTACCAAAAAGTCGGCTAAAAAACTGGAGACAACCCAAAGGGCGATGGGACGAAGCATGCTTGGAATATCACTAAGAGCCAAAATTAGAAACACTGAGATAAGATGTAAAACAAAAGTCAGGGACATCGTGGAGGAGGTAGCAAGGATGAAATGGCGATGGGCTGGCCATATAGCCAGAAGCGAGGACAACCGATAGGCACGTGGAATACTTGAATGGAGGCCAAGAGAGACAACAAGGAGCAAAGGAAGACCTCAAAAAAGATGGGTGGACGACATGAGAGCGGTGGCTGGCAAACAGTGGATGAGATTCGCGAAAGATAGAGAAAGATGGACACAATTAGAAGAGACCTACATCCAAGAATGGATGGAGAATGGTTGACAAAGAAGAAGAAGAGAATATAGCTGA
>JARQZK010002890.1:172500-177500 GCA_030704885.1 Cynegetis impunctata
GTATCGCTGACCTAGGTACATAATTTCGTTTTTATCTTAAATCTCGACCACATCTTCCGAAAATATAGGTACGACTTGTTTCGAATTACCTAAATCACATGGATGTTCACGTAATTATCCAGTACCATGAGGCAATTGCGTAAAAGTCACCAGATCGAAACGTACGATAAAGTGATGTCTTAACAGTATTTTACCAACAATGTCACGGTATCGAACCGCGTTGAATTCAAAACTGTGACGACAAATTTTCTCAAGTTCCGCTAGATGAATTGATGCTGTCCAGTGCCGCCTATGATCAGCGGCGTGCAACTTCCGGTTAGCACTTGCTTGAGCCTGATATCATCCATTATTACAGTACCTATTCCCGAGTTTTTCCTTGTAATTCGTCGCGTGCTACTTTCTGGCATGTGACAAGTAGCGCGGTACTTCCTAGTACGAGAGCATGGCACCAAGATCAGTACTCAGTGACATATTCGTGTGTAGGATGGGCATATCAAGCAGAAGAACTGGTTTCGTCATTTAATTTTTATTGAATGAGAGAAATATCTATTGCTAGGATTTTACTGCTGTTATATCCTTACATCCTTTGGTTACTGTAGTTGTGTTTACTACTCATTTGCTACAACTAACGCTAGAAATTTGATACAAAAAATGCAAAATTGTTGCCTTAGGTACTCATTCAACATAAAACAAAAAGAACATGTTACTCCACATTATAATAATGATAAAATCCTGAAATATGAGTCAGTGTTTCTATGTCAATTTGCAGCTGTTATACATAAAATATTGAGTTCAGAGAGTCCCTCATACTTGATGTCATTGTGTAAATGTACGTAGTAGTAGTAGTTTTGATATACCATACCATAGGTCATCCAATTTTGAAAGGGCTTTCTCTTATAGGGCTGTGAAGATTCTAAATGATAATCTGGATCTTTTTAATGACTGTATTAATATCAATACATTCAAAAGGTACCTCAAAGAAAAATATCTGAATTTTCAGATTGATTGTATACAGTGATTGTTTCGTTTTGGTGGTAGTGGTAGAACAGCTATAGCTGAACTTCCACCTTTTGTACTTATTTTTTATGTAATTCTTAGGTGCAATAAAGATTATTATTATTATTATTATTATTATTATTATTATTATTATTATTATTATTATTATTATTATTATTATTATTATTATTATTATTATTATTATTATTATTATTATTATTATTATTATTATTATTATTATTATTATTATTATTATTATTATTATTATAAATACATCTATATAGTCAATATTTTGAAATATTAAATTTAATACGTCTCCCATCATGAAATATAATAGTAAACATTGTAGCATGATCAACCCTCATATAGTTGAACGTATATTAACTTGGCGGACCAGAAATGGAGAATTTTTAAATAGGCCGGTCAGTTGAGATAATCAATCGACAATAATTCCAAAATTTCCAAACTTTAATGTAGGGTCGGGAAAGAGATAACAACAAACTATAAAATTTTGCAACCTTTTCCGAAGTCCGGAACATGTTAAAATTGAAAGAACATTGAATTTTGCTGTATGCTTGTGAGAAAAATTCCGAAAATTCTGCAAACTTGTAGTGATGTTAAATATATTATTTCATATCACGTATCAAATTTGCAACCAATTTAAGGGTACGGAAAATTTTTTAAATTCAGAATTAACGCTTTTCTTTGATAAACTGACCAAAAAAAATTCCATAAGTTCTGCAAACTTGACATATACTTCGGAAAAATATTCCGAAATATTGTATAAATTTGCAACCTTTTACGTTGACCGCAACATGTTCATTTTTTTTTATTCATGGTCATTTGTTCGGGCAAGGTTATCTCGAAATTATTACAAAATTTTGAAATTTGTTTAGAAATTCAAAAAATATCTATTCTGATGCATTTGCAAATTTGCAACGTACGAGGTCCGGATTTTTATAGTTTTGCAAATTGCATAAAGTTCCGGACTGCGTACAAGGTTGCAAATTTGCAAATCCATCAGAATATAAATATAAGATCCAAAACTTTTGTTATCATTTCGAGACCATTTTGCTCGAATAAATTACCACGAATCCAAAAAATTATAAATAAACATTTTTCGGTCAACGTAAAAGGTTGCAAATTTGTACAACTGCTCGGTATATTTTTCCGAAGTATCTATCAAGTTTAAAGAGCCTTTGGAATGTTTTTCGTCAGTTTATCAAAGAAAAACGTTAATTTAAAATAAAAAAATTGTTCCGTACCCTTAAATTGGTTGCAAATTTGATACGTGATATGAAATAATATATTTAATACTACTCCAAGTTTACAAAACTTTTGGAATTTTTTTCACAAGCATAAGGCAAAATTCAATGTTGTTGCAATTTTAACAATGTTCCGGACTTCGGAAAAGGTTGCAAAATGTGATTTGTTCCTTTCTCTATGTAACATTCACTTGACCAAAGTTTAAAAACTTTTGGAATAATTGTTGAATTTTCAATTTTCAATGTCTAAACTGATTGGCCTAATAGGGTCTGTATTGTGTTTGTTGCAAAAAAATTTTATTTGTAGTACCAAAAATTAGGGAGAAAAGTAAAAAAGTATCAAGTTAGTAGACCAGGAATTTTCTCGAAAATGGTAGGATCTAGAGGAGTAGGGTTGTGACCATTGTTTGTATCTTGAAAAGTACAACAAAATCCATTGATTCATTTTCTGGAAAAACGCTTTCCGGAGCCGGGAAAACGAAAAAACCATTAAGATCTCATATTACCATCGAAATTCGGTGTTTTCGGGCAAAGACTCTTTGGCGGTCTGCACTCTAGCGGGTTTTTAGCGGAGTGGATATGTTTTTCAGAGTACAGAGAACCGAAAAATCGTTTGTTTCGGTCGATCTCAGGGTGGGGTAACAAATTCGAAAAACCCGAGTTTTCTATAGACTTTCGGTGTTTTCTAGCGAAGATTCGTTTGTATCTTTGACGGTCTACATTCAGCTGGTCTTTAGCGGTGCGGATATGTTTTTCAGAGTACAGATAACTAGCCTACCATGAGGTCTGATTGATCGAAACAAACAATTTTCCGGTTCTCTGAAAAATATACCTGCAATGATTAAGACCCGATAGAGTGCAGACCGCCAAAGATACAAACGAATCTTCACTAGAAAACATCAAAATTCGATAGAAAACTCAGTTTTTTCAAATTTTCTACCCCGCTATGAAATCTATCGACCGAAACTAACGATTTTCCGGTTCTCTGTACTCGAATTCCGATGAAAATATGATACTATAATATTTTTTCCATCTCCGGAAAATAAATCACTGGATCTTGTACTTTTCAAGACACAAATAATGGCAACAACCCTACTCCTCCAGACCCCACCATTTTCGAAATATCTGCTGATCTGCTTACTTAATAATTTATTTCTAGCTCTTCGTTTGTTTCTCCCTTATTTTTGGAGCTACAAACAAAATTTTTTCGTAACAAATAATGAACAAACAAGTTACAAATCCTCTATGAATTATTTTTACCAGCCGCCATTTTTGGTTGGCCAAGTTAATATACGTGATAGTTGAGAATTCATCAATTTATAGCTATGAATTATTAGGAACTTCATAATGAAAATATGAAGAATGAATTTCATTCACTCAGCTTAATAAGTTTCTATACTTGTTCTACTTCACTCATTGTGAAATAAATTTATGAATTATCTGTTGAAGTGGTTTTCCAAAATGAGTGTTGAGTGATTCCGTTTCGTCAATCCTCGTATGCCTAATCTTTTTTCCTTTCAATGTGTTTGAAGACAAATTTATCCTAAGGAAGCTTTTATGTAATTGGAGTCTTGAATAGACAAAGTAACAGCCCCTCCTGTTGTGTATTAACATGTATTTCTACAATGAATAGTGGATATGCTGAAGGTACAGCTTTCGATAGATCTTCGGTTCGGTCCAGAAACGCTTCCTGATGGATTGATATCATGGATGTTGGGATGAGCATATTGAAGTGTATTATCTCTACTTTGTATGACGAGTTAATTGTTCTGCTGGTGGAATAGTGAAGGCAATTACTGCAGAAAACCTGCCATGATAAAATCTATGAAAGAATCATAGGTCGCCAATCTTCCTCCGATGTACGAGTGAATGAAGGTCAGTGGTGAATGATGGGTCGTCTAGTAGCGTCAATGCTCATTTCTAAAATGACCTAAGTATGTGTAAGGAGTGTTAAAGTGCAGAGTTCCAAGCATAAGAGCAGCGTTTAAATGCTGTACGAACTTGGGCTTCATAAATCATCATAAGCTGCTTTTACGTCAACAGATTTTTAGTACGAAAAAAATAACCAAGCTTCTGTATACCATCGCTCGGCTGGTAGAAACGTGCTCATTTATTTGTTGACTTCATAAGTTGTTTTTCCAATAATAAGTGAGGATCAATGGGTGAATTTTTTGTGCTTCCTTTTGTCTTGTTGGTATTGAATGCATCCAAATTATCAGATAACCAGAAAGAAATCATCTTATATATATATTTATATACATATATATATATATATATATATATATATATATTATATATATATATATATATATATATATATATATATATATATATATATATATATATATATATATATATAATTATTTATTCGAATTGTTGTTGCCTGTGAACTATTTCTAATCTTCTGATAATTATTAGCAATAACAGGCTTGTTGAATCTTAAAAAACTCGAGTTTTTTAAGATTCAACAAGCCTGTTATAGCTAAAAATTATCAGAAGATTTTATATATATATATATATATATATATATATATAGATATATATATATATATATATATATATATGTTTATTTTGTTTTTTCAAGAAGTTGCGTTGTTGGTATAAGGTCACACATATTTAAACAAATAAGGTATCATGCAAATTGTATATTAACGTTTGAACTATCTTATGGCCCTTTTCACAATTTATTAATGATGAAAATTGTAAATGATTAATGTGACCTAATACCAGGACTGCTTC